>PVIA01003403.1:56251-170123 GCA_004024845.1 Tonatia bakeri
TATTCCAAGTCCTGAAAGGCAAGGACCTACATCCCAGATTGCTCTATCCAGCAAAGCTTTCATTTAGAATGGAAGGGCAGATAAAGTGCTTCTCAGACAAGGCCAAGTTAAAAGAGTTCATCATCACCAAGCCCTTACTATATGAAATGTTAAAGGGACTTACCTAAGAAAAAGAAGATTAAAAATATGAACAGTAAAACAAAGTCATCAAATGGAGGGTTAGCAACGGGGAAGTAGGAGGAAGAGGGAGGGGGAAAAGATATAGAGAATAAGTAGCATAGACAGTAGGTAGAAAATAGACAGTGGGAGGGTAAGAATAGTATGGGACATGTAGACACTAAAGAACTTATGACACATGGACAAGAACTAAAGGGGGGAATGTGGGTGGGAGGGGGTGGGCAGGTGGAGGGGAGTGAAGGGGGAAAATGGGCCAACTGTAATAGCATAATCAATAAAATAAAGAATAAAAAAAGATACAGTATTCTCTAAAACACACAATAAATACATAGTGAATATATTTCACATGGAGATGTCATTAATAATATACCATTAGTAATAAGAACTTCTAGTCAAGATGGAAGCATATATAAACATGCTTTGCCTCCTTGCACAACTGCAGCAAAAATTACACCTAAACTACAAAACAAATTACCACGCAGAAACATCAGAAAATGAAGCTGTATGGAAGTCCAAAAACAAAGGATTTCAAGAAGCCACATTTATCCAGATGGATAGGAGGGGCAGAGACATGGAAATGCATGGGGAGGTGCAGAAATGCAGAACAAGCTGTTCCACATCCATTATTGCATATAAAAATTGGGATGGATTCTTCAGGACAAGGGAATCCAGCCTCAGGCGAGACACCCAGCCCTGGGTTCCAGTGCCAGGAAGATAAGTCCCCATAACTTCTGACTGGAAAACTCAATGGGAGTTGGGGCAGCGGCATATGGGGAGAAAGTGAATAGGCTGGCAATAGGGTGAGAACTAGGAGAC
The DNA here is from genome assembly GCA_004024845.1 of Tonatia bakeri. Lineage (NCBI taxonomy): Eukaryota > Metazoa > Chordata > Mammalia > Chiroptera > Phyllostomidae > Tonatia > Tonatia bakeri. Next base: position 57,245 of record PVIA01003403.1, read on the forward strand.
AGTTTCCTCCCAGGCAAAACACCAGAGGCCTGGCAGCGGAACTATCCCCTCTCTAAACTCTCCCTCACACAGAGCCACAGTGGAGTGACAAGGGTTGACCCACCACAGTGATTACCTGAGGCTCTGCCCTGTACAACTTACAAGTGTTCTTTTCCGCAACAAGCCATGGTACTAAAATAGGGGGTCCAAGCAGCTCTACCTAATAATCAGAAACAAGCACAGGGAAGCTGCCAAAATGAGGAGACAAAGAAATATAGCCCAAATAAAGAAAAAACAAAACTCTAGTAAGAGCTAAATGGAAAGAAGATAACTAATCTATCAGATGCAGAATTCAAAACACTGGTGATCAGGATATTCAAAGAACTCATTGGGTGTTTCAACAGCATAAAAAAGACCAAGGCAGAAATGAAGATTACACTACGTGAAATAAAGAAAAATCAATAGAGAACTAACAGTGGAGGGATGAAGCCAAGAATCAAATCAACGATTTGCACCACAAGGAAGAAAAAAAGGATTCAATAAGGACAGCAAAAAGAAAAGAAGAATTTATAAAAATGAGGATAGTATAAGAAGACTCTAGGACATCTCCAAACATACAAACATCCAAATCATAGGGATGCTAGAAGGAGAATAGGAAGGGCAAGACAATGAAAGCTTATTTGAAAAAATAATGAAGGGGAACTTCCCTAAGTTGGTAAAGGAAACAGACGTACAAGTCCAGGAAGCACAGAGAGGTCCCAAACAAATTGAACCCGAAGAGGAACACACCAACACTCATCATAATTAAAATACCAAAGGTTAAATAAAGATAAAGAGAGAATCTCAAAAGCAGCAAGAGGAAACTAGAGATTTTCTTACAAAGGAGTTCCCATAAGACTGTAAGCTGATTTCTCAAAAGAAACTTTGCAGGCCAGAAGGGACTAGCAAGTATTCATGTAATAAAAAGAAAGGACCTACAACTTAGATTACTCTATCCAGCAAAGCTATCATTTAGAATGGAAGAGCAGATAAAGTGCTTCCCAAAGTAAAGCTAAAAGAGCTCATCATCACCAAGCCACTAATATATGAGATGTTAAAGTAAATTATATAGAAAAAAGATCAAAACTATGAACATTAAAATGTCAATAAATTGACAACTATCAGCAATTGAATAAAAAAAACTAAGCAAATAAGCAGAACAGAAACAGAATCATACATACGATAAGGGATTTTATTTCACGTAATAAGGGCTTGGTGATGGTGAACTCCTTTGCCTTTACTTTCTCTGAGAAGCACTTTATCTGCCCTTCAATTCTAAATGATAACTTTGCTGGAAAGAGTAATCTAGGGTGTAGGTCCTTGCTTTCCATCACTTTGAAAACTTCTTCCAGTCCCTTCTTGTCTGCAAAGTTTCTTTTATGAAAGCAGCTGACAGTCTTATGGAAATTCCTCTGCAAGTAACTCTCTGCTTTTGAGATTCTCTCTTTATCTTTATTTAACCTTTGGCATTTTAATTATGATGAGTGTTGGTGTGTTCCTCTTCAGGTTCAACTTGTTTGGGACTCTCTATGCTTCCTGGACTCGTACGTCTGTTTCCTTTACCAAATTAGGGAAGTTTCCCTTCATTATTTTTTCAAATAAGCTTTCATTCTCTTGCCCTTCCTCTTCTCCTTCTGGCATCCCTATGATTTGGATGTTTGTATGTTTGGAGATGTCCTAGAGTCTTCTTATACTATCCTCATTTTTATAAATTCTTCTTTTCTTTTTGCTGTTCTTATTGAATCCTTTTTTCTTCCTTGTGGTGCAAATCGTTGATTCTTGGCTTCATCCCTCCACTGTCAGTTCTCTATAGATTTTTCTTCATTTCACTGAATATACCCTTCATTTTTTCCTGTATACTATTGTCATACTCAGTGAGTTCTTTGAGCAGACTCATCACCAGTGTTTTGAACTCTGCTTCTGATAGATTAGTTATCTCAGTTTCATTTAGTTCTTAGTCTGAGGTTGTGTTCTGTTTTTTTCATATTGACCATATTTCTTTGCCTCCTCGATTTGGCAGCCTTCCTGTGTTTGCTTCTATTTATTAGGTAGAGCTGCTTTGTCTCCCTGTCTTAGTAGCATGCCCTATTGTAGGAAATGCACCTGTAAATTGCGTGGGTTGGACCCTTAGGTAATTACCATAGCGAGGCAACCGACTTCACCACTTTCTGGCTCTGTGTGGGGTAAGGGCTCAAAGTGAGGACAATTTCCCTGCCTGCCTTCTGGAGATTTGCCCAGCACCCACCCCATTTCCAGTTACTTCACCTATTTTCCATATGCAACTGGGGCCCTTCCAGCTACTGCCCTGCTGGTGATTCCCAGAGTGGGTGGGTTTGTGTATGTTCTAAGATGGTGCAGGTCCTTTAAGCAGAGTTCCATGAAAATTGGGCTGTTTCCTTTGCTGCCCCAACCCCACTGGTTTTTACAGCTAAAAGTTATGGGGATTTATCTTCCAGGCGCTGAAACCCTGGGCTGTGCTATCTGGCCTAGGGTTGCGATCACTAGCTCCCAAGGTGTCCCTCCCAATTTTTATCCACCATACATGAACAGAGGACTTCCTGGTCTGTCACTGCAACCACCTTCTCTCTGCACTAGACCGTATCTCCTCACCTCTACACCCATCTCCATGATGCTGCCCCTCCTACACATCTGGATGAATTTCGCTTCTTTAAATCCTTGATTGTCGGACTCCAACCAGTTTGATTTTCTGACAGTTCTGAGGTTTGGTTGTAATTCTCTCTGTGGTTGCACAAGAAGGCAAAGCATGTATATCTACACCACCAACTTAACCAGAAATCTCCCAAAATTACTTTTAAAAGTGTTTCACCATTTTCCCATTATACTCCAGACATTCCCCCAATAAGTTGAGAAAAATCGTGGTAAAACTCAATGTAAACCAAACATTTGCCAAAAAACAACAACAACAACACTATAATTGTCTGAAGATGAGTTAGAAACAACAATATAATTAGGACCTAATTAGTAAGTACTTATTACATGTTTGGCATATGCAAGCCTTTTAGTTACTACATTACCTCAGTAAATCTGAACCACCTAGCCTGTGACAGATAGTTACTGAATCAATTTCACAGGTGAGAGAAGAAAGGGGGGTAGATAATACAGGAAGAAGTGTCATTAGACCTCAGACACACAGCTGAGTTGGAAAAGAATAACCGTGTGGCCATGTATAAGTGATTTCATCTCTCTAGATATCATTGTCCTCAATTGTAAAAGTCAAGAAATTATAGTGCTTTGCTAAGAGATCCATCACTTCAAGCTATAAAAAACAGAAGAATATACTATATATAAAATTTAAAAAATCATCATATAAGTTTACTGTGGCCAATTAAAACTGAGACAGAGTTGAAGAGAGTAAAATACCTCCAGAGACAAAATACAGTGGGTCTTTAGAAGAATGTCACTCAGATGCACTTGCCCAGAAATTCTATAAACATACCAACTAATTACCAAAGAGCAAGAAAAATTTTGAGAAGAATCTCCCCCCTTTACTATTTTTAGCATGCACATTATAAAAAGAAAAATCCCTTAAAGACAGTAAACATCTGCCCACAGACAGCAACATCAAAAATATAAAGCAGGAACATTCATTTAAATAAAAAAAAAAAGAAAAAATATATATATAAAGCAAAATTTATTGACAATGATGAACTATGACAGCCTCTATTAAATAACCTCTTCCTTCAAGGTGTATGTGATCAAAGCTGCAAAGATATTTTCCCTCAGTAACATAACAAGCTATTTGCTGAGATTGAAACATCTGGTCAATACCTTCTAACACTGCAATTTCATGCACAGTTAGCATCAGGGCACATTCCTTCTCCTCTTCTTACGGGGTCCATAAGGGTAGCACATATGGCTGATCATTTCATTCAAAAAGGATTCAATTCAAGGCATTACACACAATCGTCTGTGCTTTATGATGTTTTAAGTCTACTTGCCATCATTTCCATCATCTTTGCTCACTGCTGTTCTTTTCTGCTATAAAAGCCTGCAAATATGACAGAGCACTTAAAGCTTAACAGCTTTCCTCCACTGGAGCTGGGAAGCATTTAAGGCAAAGGAATCCATAAACTGGCAGGTTGTTTTCTACTGTCAAAAACTCCCAATATATTAGAGTATTTACCATTTTATTTACCACTTAGGAACAGATCTTGTACTGATTAGAAAAGTAATGTTTAATGTCAAATCAAATGCATAACTATCTATATGACAGATCTATAAAAGTATATTCTTTTGGCACAATTTTAAATAACTTGAAAACAATATAATAGAAACATCTAAAATTAATTTTCACAGGTGTTGTTACAATATTTTTAACTTGACAAAAACAATTATGTATTAAGACAATAGGGATGCTACAATTTTGTAAGTCCCACATGTTGAAGGTTTTTCTTTTTTTTTTTTAAGATTTTATTTATTTATTTTTAGAGAGGGAAGGGAGGGAGAGAGAAAGAGAGAGAGAAACATGAATGTGCGGTTGCTGGGGGACATGGCCCGCAACCCAGGCATGTGCCCTGACTGGGAATCGAACCTGTGATGCCTGGTACACAGCCCGCGCTCAATCCACTGAGCTACACCAGCCAGGGAGAAGGTTTTTCAATTAAAATCCATGTCTTATTTGTCATGGTAACGGGGTCCTTTCTTAAATACTTGCGCTAAATCTGAACTCACAACTCAGGTTTCTCTTTTTTCTCTTTCTTCCTTTAGGATAATAAATAGCTTAAAGGGTAAGTAGGGGTAAGTAGTAGTATCTTCAAAGATAACATTTCACATTTCCTTCAAAACATTTCCAAGGCAGGTAGTATAACTATACGAGCACAGGTACCTTCTGAAAATAAAAATTTGCCTAGATGTTAATATCTGAGTGAATTTCAATGAGGAACTATTCTTCTAGTGATAAATAATCATTTATGACCATCTTACTACAAGCAATATGTAATGGCTGATTAAGGAAGGAGAACATCAAAATAATAAGACAGAAGTAAAATCTAAGATACAATGTACAGCTCTGCTACTCTATCAGATAAGGTAAATATTTTGGGGATCAAAGATGGTGGCACAGTATGAAGAAGCTACACTAACTTCCTCCCAGGGCCAAACTGGAATTACACCTAAATTATAGAAAAATAATCTCGAATAACAAACTGAACACTAGCTAGAGAGAAGCCTTATAACCAAGGACTTACAGAAAAAAAACACTTTACTACACTAAGACTGGTAGGGAGTATGAAGGAGTGTGAAGGCTGCCTAGGCTCCCACAGGCAGCAGCTGAAGTTCTGGAGGGATAATTCAGCAGCCAGGTGAATTGCTCTAGGCTTGGGAGCCCCCTGAGAAGTGTGGGCTCCCAATCCTAGAGCAACAGAACTGGGAAAGGAACCCAAGTAACATCTGGCTATAAAAGCAGCAGGGTTTCTTTCCACCAGGGAGTGGTGGCTATAGATGCAGAGAGCCTCTTAAAGGACCAACACACAATATTTCATTTGTAGCCACTTATCCTGGGCTCTGGTAGAGAAAGGGCACAGGGGACTAGACCCGCAAAATAGAGTGTCAGATGGGTGGCTCAGGAGAGAAACTGAAGGAACTCAGTTTCAGCAAGCATCCCTGTACTGAGTCATTCCTCATACTGCAGAAGCCATCTTTCTCAGGCTAAGCACTCCCTTCCAAGAAGCATCAGCCTGAAGGGAAGCAAGAACCTCACCCTCAGGAATCCCTTTTGTCCCACGCAGTGGAGTTTAAGCCAGATTGTTAAGAAGTACAGCAGGAGACAATGTCACTGATAAAGTATAAAAGAGGGCACATCTCTGGAAGCCTTCAGACTTTAGCTGACCTACCCCCAGGAAGGTGCTGGTAAAGGACACCCTTGGTTCTGTCAGCTCACACACAAATCCAGCAGAGGGAGCCACAACCTCTAGATAACTGACAGCTCCAAAAAGGTTGTCCAGAACCAGCCATAGGCAGCATCTGACATAATTCTGCACCAGAGTCTTTGCAGATCTACTTAATATATAGACACAATCACAAAGAAGCAGCCAGAATGAGAAGACAAAGAAACAGGCTCCAAATAAAAGAAGAAGAAAGTTCTCCAGAAAAGAACTAAATGAAAGAGAGGCAAGCAATTTCTCAGATAAAGAGTATAGAGTAATGATTATAAGGATGCTGAACAGCATGAAGAAAGGTGTAGAAACCATAAAAAACAGTCAGGAAAAAAAAACTTAATATCTGAAACAAATAATACACAAGAAGGAATAAGTGGGAGATTAGAGGAAGCAGAGGTTCAAATCAGCAATTTGGAAGACAACAAAAAAAGCCCCAAGCAGAGCAGTTAAAAAAAAAAAAAGGAATTTAAGAAATATTTGGGGCAACATGAAGCATAATAACATCTACATCATGGGAATATCAGAAAAAGAAGAGAGTGAGGAAGGGATTAAGAATCTATTTAAATATGTAATAACCTAAAACTACCCTAACCTGGTGAAGGAAAAATACATACAAGTCCAGGAGCACAGAGTCACAAACAAGAGTCACAAACAAAGAGGCCCACACCAAGACACACTATAATTAAATGGCAAAACTTAAAGACAAGAAGAAAATCCTAAAAGCTGCAAGAAAAAAAGCAGTTAGTTACCTACAAGGGAGCTCCCATTAGACTATCATCTGATTTCTCAACAGAAACATTTCAGGACAGAAGGAACTGGCATGAAATATTCAAGGTGATGAAAAGCAAGGACTTACACCCAAGGCCACTTTATCCAGCAAAGATATCATTTAAAATTGAAGTAGAAGTAAAGAGCATCCCAGACAAGAAAAAGATTGAAGAGTTTGTTAGCATCAAGGCAGTGTTTCAACAAATGTTAAAGGGCTTGCTTTAAAGAGAAGAAAAAAAGACTTTCAGCTAAGATGGAGGCCTAGGTACATACACTTTGCCAAACAAAAGTAGGAAAACAACAAATTTAAAAATAAAAAATAACCAGAACTACCAGAAAATCAAACTATACGGAAGTCCAATAATCAAGGAATTAAAGAAGGAACATTCATCCAGACTGGTATGCAGGGTGGAGATGGGGAGCTGAGGTGGAGAGGACTCAAGGCAAGGTGGTGGCTGGAGGAGCTGACAGCCCCACATTTGTATGCAAATAAACCGGGAGAAACAACTGGGGAGTGAGACAAACCATGCAAGCTAGGGTTCCAGCATGGGAAACTAAAGCCTCAAGATCTCTGTCTGTAAAAACCTGTGGGGCACTGTGGCAGTGGGAGAAACTATCAGCCTCACAAGATAATGGGACTTATATAAAAAAAAGAAGATAAAAAATATGAACAGTAAAATGACAATAAACTCACAACTATCAACAACCGAACCTAAAAAACCCCACAAAAACAAACTAAGCAAACAAGAACAGGAACAGATTCACAGAAATAGAGAAGACATGGAGGGTTATCAGTGTGGAGGGGGAGGGGAAGATTGGGTGAAAAGGTACAGGGAATCAGAAGCACAATGGTAGGTACAAAATAGACAGGGGGAGGTTAAGAAAAGTATGAAAGGTGGGGATGGCTGGGGTAGGGGGAGTGATGGGAGGTAAATGCAGACAACTGTACTCATATGACAATAAAACAATTTAAAAAGATATTTTAAATATCGGAGCTTCAAAAAAAAACCAAAAACAAAACAAAGAATGATATGGAAAATGGACACATAGATCAATGGAACAGAACAGAGAGCCCAGAAATAAACACAAGTTTCTATGGTCAATTAATATTTGACAAAGAGGGCAGAAACATAAAATAGAGCAAAAACAGCCTCTTCAACAAATGGTGTTGGGAGATCTAGACAGCTACAAGCAAAACAATGAAACTCAACAACCAACTTATACCATATACAAAAATTAATTCAAGATGAATAAAAGACTTAAATATAAGTCTCGACACCACAAATATCCTAGAGGAGAACATAGGGAGGAAAATCTCAGATATTCTACACAGCAGTATTTTCACGGATATGTCCCCTAGAGCAAGGGACATAAAGGAAAGGATAAACAAATGGAATCTCATCAAAATAAAAAGCTTCTGCACGGCTAAAGGAAACAGTATTAAAATCAAAAGAGAACCAATTGTATGGGGAAACATATTTGCCAATGATATTTGGGACAAGAGTTTGATCTCCAAAATATATAAAGAACTCACACGACCCCACTCTAGGAAGACAAAAAAAAAGAATTAAAAAATGGACAAAGGACTTGAATACTTCTCCAAGGAGGACATACAGAGGGCCTAGAGACATATGAAAAGATGCTCAGCATCACTAGCCATCAGAGAGATGCAAATTAAAACCACAAGATGCCACTTCATACCAGTCAGAATGGTCATCATCACCAAAGCAACAAACTACGAGTGCTGGAGAGGTTGTGGAGAGAAGGGAACCCTAGTGCACTGTTGGTGGGAATGCAGACTGGCGCAGCCACTGTGGAAAACAATATGGAATTTCCTCAGAAAACTAAAAATGGAACTGCCTTTTGCCCTGGCAATACCACTGCTGGGATTATCCCCTAAGAATCCTAAAACACCCATTCAAAAGAACCTGCACACCACAATGTTCATAGCAGCACAATTTACAACAGCCAAGTGCTGGAAGCAACCTAACTACCCATCAGTAAATGAGTGGATCAAAAAACTATGGTTCATTTACACAATGGAATACTATGCAGTAGAAAGAAAGAAGGAGCTCTTACCCTTTTCGACAACATGGAAAGATCTGGAGAACATTATGCTAAGTGAAATAAGCCATGCAGTGAAAGACAAATACCATATGATCTCACCTGTAAGTGAAACCTAATCAACAAAATGAACACGTCAGTAAAATATAACCAGAGACCTTGAAATTAAGAACAATCTGACAGTAACCAGATGGCAGGTGGGAGGGGGTGATGGGGGAGGCAGGGAAGGGTTGTCAGCAACATGTATAAAGACACATGGACAAAGTCAAAGGGGGGCAGGATTGGAGGTGGGAGGAGGGGATGGTTGGGGTTGGGGGTAGTGATGGAGGGAAAATGGAGACAACTGTACTTAAACAACAATAAAGGAAAAAAAGTTGTAAAAACTACATTTACTTTTCTTATTTTTAATTGATCTAGCAGAAACAATATATTTGATCATGTATACTTACGCATATATCTGGTGTACGTTTATATATGCTATGTTTGCAAACATACAAGGGACAGGAGGAAAGAATCAGATTACTGTATTTTGTTATTATAAGGTATTTATACTACCTATGAGGTGGTATAGTAGTTTTATTTGTTTGTTTGTTTTGGCTTTTATTTTACCTTGTAATAGAAAGAATATATTTGCTAAATTGGTATAGTATTATTTGTAAGTAAACTTGGATTATTTATAAATTCATATTGCAAACTCTATGGCAACTAGTAAGAAAAAAAGTAAAAAAAAAACAGTATAACTGATATGCTAAAAGGGGAAATACAAGGCTGGTAAAAGTATGACAGTAATAAAGAAAATGCAAAATGGATTAAAGACTTTAATGTTAGACCTAAAACCATACAAATCCTAGAAGGAAACCCAGGCAGCAAAATCATGGAAATTGGTCGTAGCAATATTTTATCAGATTTATCTCCCCAGGCAAAGGAAACAAAGAAAAAATAAAAAATGGGACTACATCAAACTAAAAATATTTTGCACAGCAAAGGAATTCATCAAGAAAATAAACTCAATACCAAAAAAAAAAAAAAAACAATTAAAAAATCTACAATAACCTGAATACACATTTCCCCAAAGAAGACACACAGATGCCCAACAGACATATGAAACGATGCTCAATGTATCATTAGAGAAATGCAGATTTAAAACACAGTGAGTTATAATCTCACTCCTGTCAGAATGGCTATCATCAACAAATCAACAAACAAGTGCTGGCAAGGATGTGGAGATAGGGGAAACCTTTTGAATTGTTGGTGGGAATGCAGACTGGTGCAACTACTGAGAAAAGCAGTATGGAATTACCTCAAAAACTTAAAATGGATCTGTCTTTTCACCCAGCAATCCCACTTCTGGGAACATATCCAAAGGAACCGAAAACACTAATTTGAATTAACATAAGCACCCCTATGTTTACTGTAGTGTTATCTATAGTTACCAAGAGATGCAAGCTGCCTAAGTGCCCATCAGTAAATGAGTGAATAAAACAATGATGAGACATTAACACAATGGAATACTATTTGGCTGTAATAAAGAAGAAAATTTTACCCTTTGTGACACCATGAATGTACCTGGAGAAAATTATACTAATTGAAATAAGCCAATAAAGACAAATGCCACATCATTTCACTCATATGTGGAATCTAATGAACAAAATAAACTAACAAGCAAAACAGAGACAGACTCATAGACAGACAGCAGGATGACAGCTAGGGCAGGGGAGGTTAAGGGGGTAGAGGAATTGAGCCAAAAAGGAAAAGGACTCATGGACACAGACAACAGTGTGGTGACTGCTTATGATGGGGGGTATAAGGGGACTAAATGATAATGGAAAAAATACAGTAATACATTTAAAAAAAAATTTATATAGAACCACAAAGGTCCCAGATAGCAACAGTGATCCTGAGAAAGAATAACAAAGTTGGAGGAATCACACTACCTTTATCAAATGTATTATTAGGCTACAGTAATCAAAATAGCATGGTACTAGCATAAAAACAGACACATAAATCAGTGGAATGGAACAGAGAGTTCAGAAATAAACCTATGTCTTTATAATCAATTAATATTCCACAGAGGAAGCAAGTACATACTACGGCCTAAAGAGAGTTTATTCAATAAATGGTGTTGGGAAAACTGGACACATGAGTGCAGAAAAATGAAACAAGACAACCTCCTTTTTATATTTCTCTCTTAAATATTTTGTTTGTTTGTTTGTTTGTTTGTTTATTTATAGAGAGGGAAAGTGAGGGAGAAAGACGGAGAGAAACATCAATGTGTGGTTGCCTCTCACACTGCCTCAACCAGGGACCTGACCTGCAACCCAGGCAAGTGCCCTGACTGGGAATCGAACTGGCGACCCTTTGGTTCACAAGCCACTGCTCAGTCCACTGAGCCTCATCAGCCAGGGCATAGACCACCTTCTTATACCACACATGAGAATACATTCAAAATGTATCAAAGACTTAAATGTTAGACCCAGAATCATAAAAATCATGGAAGAAAACATAGGCAGTAAAATCTCAGACATTTCTCATAGCAGTATTTTTTCTGACTTATCTCTTCAGGCAAGGGAAACAAAAGAAAAATAACCAAATGGGGCTTTATCGAAATAATTTCCTTTTGTACAGCAAAGGAAATCATTGAAAGAATAAAAAGACAACCCACAGAATGGGAGAACATATTTGCTAATACATTTGATAAGGGGTTAATAATCAAATTTTATAAAGAACTTATGAACTCAACACCAAGAAAACAAACAAACCAATGAAAAAATGGGGAAAGGAGGACACACAGATGACCAATCATCAGAGAAATGTGAATTAAAACTACAATTCGATATCACCTCACTCCTGTAAGAACGACTATCATATAAATCGACAAGTGCTGTAAAGGATGTTGAGAAAGGGGAACCCTATTGTACTGTACATAGGAATGTAGATTTTTGCAGCCACTGTGGAAAGCAGTATGGATATATCTCAAAAAATTAAAATGGTACTACCTTATGACCCAGCAATTCTACTTCTGATAATTTATCTGAAGAAACCTGAAATACTAATTCCAAAGAATATCTTGCATTCACTGCAGCATTATATACAATAGCCAAGATCTGGAAGCAGCCCAAGTGTCTCTCAGTAGATCAGTGGATGAAACAACTATGCGACACTTACACGATGGAATACTACTTGGCCGTAAAAAAGTTTACCCTTTTCAACAATGTGGATGGACCTGGAGAACATTACGATAATTGCAATAAGCCAGTCAGAGAAACACAAATACCATATGGCTTCACTCATACATGGAATCTAATGAGAAAATGAACTAACAAGCAAAATAGTGACAGACTCATAGGTAGAGAACAGGCTGACAGCTCTGGAGTGAAAGTTAGGGAATGGAGGGATCGTGAAAAAAAGAAAATGCACTCAAGGACATGGACAACAGTGTGGGTGGTCACTGCTGGTGGGGGGGGCGCGGTTAGAGATGAAGAGGGGTACAAAGGGGATAAACAGTAATGGAATAAATACAATATAAATAAAATTTAGATATGGCATATCTGCGATAAAATGATTTTTATAATAAAAACATTGTTTGTTCATTTGTTTATTAATTTAGTCAGTCAATCCAATCTGAACGTATTTTTTGAATAGCTCTATGGGCCAGGCACCATCCTGTCATTGGAACACACCGTTGAACAAATCACACATGGTCTCTATCTCATCTCATGGAGATTTCAAACAAAACAAAATGAAAGCAAACAAAGCTTAAACATTACACAGGTGAATAAAATACTTGTAAGAAATGCAATGAAGAAAAAAAAAACAAATGGCTGAGCACAATGGGTGGGAGACAGGAACAAGGAAAGAATCTATTCTAAATAGGCCTACCTAAAGACATTTAACAGACAAAAGATACAAATGAGCTAATCAGGCAAAGAATGAGCTTGGGGCTGGAGAGAAAAGAAAGAACAGCTAAGAGCACAGCTTCTGAGAAAGGGTGACATACTTTTTAAGAAATGTGAAAATCAGTGTGGCTAGAGCACAGTGAGGGAGATGGAGAGTTGCTAAATAAGTTTGGAAAAATATGCTGCTTCCAGATCATGCATTCTTTGTTGGCTATGTTAAAGAGAATAACTTTTATTCAGGGTGCAATAGGATGCCACTAAAGGGTTTTAAACAAGAAAGGAAAATAATCAAATGTATATAAGGATCACTTTTGCTACCGTACATAAAAGTATGTTCTAGTGTATATTACAAAGGATGCAAAAAGGAGATAAATTAGGAAAGCATTATTCACATCCCACCTCCAGTCTTTCGGAAAAGCTATTAGCTCTGAAGGGTAACAAAATATCCATCCACCCCTTAGTTTGAATTGAAAGAAATCAAGACCAAGGCAATTCAAAAAAACCTTTACTTCTCCCTTTACTACCTCAATGAATTTAGATAGGGGGCCTGGCTCAGTAAGGAAGCTATTATCATAGACAACTTTTATCTGAATGACCTATGTGTATGGCAGGACAAGTATCTACCAAACATCTGCATTTCCTAATTGTCCTGTGAATTACCCACCTGCCCTTTAAACTCCCTTGCCCATATCCCATTCCTTAGCTCAGAATGGCATGTAAGCCTTAACTGCTTGACTTCTCCTTGGATGTCATATTTTTATGGGGCTCCTGTATGTACAAAATTAACATTTTTTCCTGTTAATCTATCTTATGTCAATTTAATTATTAGATCAACCAAAGAACCTAGATGAGTAAAAGGAAAAAATTTCCTCCCCAATAGCTCTATCTTGAAATTATTTCCAAATTTTAACCACTTTTTTTTTCAACCACTTTTCATTAATTCCACTACTGTTACCCATCCAACTTACCAAAACCTCTTTCCTGGATTATTGTGATAGTTCCCTAATCTCCTTGCTTCCATCCTTGACATTTTCCTTTAAAATTTAAGTCAGTGAGCTTATTATTCACTCCTTATTCAAAACCCTCAATTCTCTCCACATCACTCAGTAAGAAGCAAAAATCCTTAAGTGGTCTATGAGGCCCTACAGGATCAATCCACTCTTCTTAGCCTCTTGTTGCCTTTCTAACCTCACTTACTGATATTCTTCATATTCTGCTCCAACCATACTTAACCACTTGCAAATTGTGAAATATGCCAACCATGTGTTCCACTAGCAAATGCTGAAATCTCCACTATACTAGACTTCCCCAGCTGCCCATATGGCTCTTCCCTCATCTGAAAAGTCATTACTCAAATCTTACTGCTCAACCAAAGTGCTCCACACACCCCACTTAATACTGTAAAATGCTCCCTTTCTTTCTATATGTTCAATACCACAAAAACACTGTTGTACTTTTTACACCCTTTAACACCTTCTAACTTACTTACACACTACATTCATTATAGTTCTCCCTCCCACAGAAATATGAGATCCATAAAGGCAGGAATTTGTATCTGTTTTCCTCATCAATGCATCCACAGCACTTGACTCACAGTGGATAACAGTGTGTATTGGATGAACTGTCTCTCATTAACATACCAACAGAACCCAAAACAGAGATCAACAGATACCAAAAACTTATTTTTTAAAGGTTTCATTTATTTATTTTTAGAGAGAGGGGAAGGGAGGGCAAAAGAGAGGGAGAGAAACATCAATGTGTGGTTGCCTCTCACATGGCCCCCACTGAGGACCTGGCCCTCCACCTAGGCTTGTGCCCTGACTGGGAATTGAACCAACTACCTTTTAGTTAGCAGCACACGCTCAATCCACTGAGCCACACCAGCCACGGCCAAAAACTTATTTTTATAATATTTATCATATTCCTAAAACATACCTGGTTGTTGCAAAACAAGAATAAAATAAGAATAACAAGAATTAAATAATACTTCAATAAATATTTGTTATTAATATTATTGAAGGATTCATGTTATCACAGCTACATTAAACAGTACACAGCCAGTATAATTATATTCTAAAATTAAATAAAGCAACAAAAATATTTAAAAGGTGAAAAGATAATGTCACAGTCTACAAAAGAAATGGGAATTTTAAAAACAAACATTTATTTTATGCATATTATGGGAAATAATGCATTTACTCTCCCCTTACTCTCATTTACTCTCATGCACAGAAAGGGTAAATAAGCTCCCAGGACTTAAATCTAGACATTCTACCAACAAGGCCCAAGATTGAACAATTCTTCTGTAATGGTAACTGAAGGAAATACACTGAAAAATTATCAGAAGTAATAAAGTTAAGATGTTCAGTTTACTAAAATATGTGCTTTAGAAACTTTCTCATATACCAATAATAACTTACTAGAAAAACAAGAAGATGTAATGTACAACATGATGGCTCTAGTTACCACTGCTATATCATATATATGAAGTTGTTGGGAGTAGATTCTAAGAGTTCTCATTACAAAGAAAAAAATTCTTTTTTTCCATTTCATTTATTATATCTGTATGAGATGACAGATGTGAACTAAATTTACTGTAATAACCATTTACCAATACATACACTTATATGTTGAACCTTTATACCATATACCTGAAACTCATACAATGATTTATGTCAATTATACAATTATAATTTGTCAACTATATCACAAAAAATGAAAACATAAT
This sequence comes from Tonatia bakeri, assembly GCA_004024845.1. Classification (NCBI taxonomy): domain Eukaryota; kingdom Metazoa; phylum Chordata; class Mammalia; order Chiroptera; family Phyllostomidae; genus Tonatia; species Tonatia bakeri. The sequence goes on from PVIA01003403.1 coordinate 72,616, forward strand.
TAAGGAAAACTTCTACATACAACAGCAGCAAGAAGAAACCATAATTGAAGCCATGGATCAATCCTAGCTTTCTAAAAGCAGAACAAACAGATGTGGTATGAGATATAAGAGAGTAGCACTTAATGAGTAGCACTTAATGAACATGGGGTTCATTATACAGTTCTTTCTATCTCTGTGTAGGTTTGAAACTTTCTATAATAAAAAGTTAAAATAGAGAAAGGGACAGACACATGAACAGATTGACAGATGTCAAAGGGGAGGAGGAGGGGGTACTAGATGAAAGTAGGTGAGGGAAGCCAAGGACCATACACGCATAACCCGTAGACACAGACAACAGTGTGGTGATGGTGGGGGGGAAGGGGGACCAAAAACAAAAGGGAGAATGGGGACACCTGTAATAGTGCAAACAATAAAAATAAAGTAAATAAAAGTTAAAAATTATATATACACAAAATGGGGAATTAAAATAAAAATCTTGATGTAAGACAAAAAGACAAATATTCACCCTAAAAATTTATTATAAAAATGTTATTTCTCCTCAATGAACTTATAAATTCCAATGTGATATTTTGAAAACATCAATATGATCCTTAAATTTACCTGATAGCATCACAGGAAAATACATTCTGAAAAAGGTAAGTAAGAACAATGGAGGGAGTGCAGGATTTACTACCAGGTATTGAAATGTACTATTTGGCAACTGTAATAGAAACAATTTGGTACTGACACAGAAAAAACTTAACAGATTAAAAAAAAAGAGTTCAAATACAAACCCAAGTACAATTTAGAATACAGTACAATACAGAATACAGATGACAGTACAATACAGAATACAATATAGGATAAAAATGATATTTCACTGAGATGACAAAAGAGGGAATTATTGAACAGATTGGACTGGGATAAGTATACAGCCATTGTGGGGAGTACTCTTTCACCTTACACTTTAACCAAAAATGTAAAAAACCCAGAAAGGTAGAAAATTCAGCTACTAATTTTAATTAACTTTAAAACAGAGACAGATCTCCTAACCATGGCAAGAACGCCAAATAATACAAAAGAAAGTACTGCTAGCTGTAACTAGATACAAACTTAGGATCACTATACAGGACAAAGAAGTTATATCCATGGCAGGGAGCCCAGGGGAACTCAGTATCCTTAACAGATGAAGTGCTCTCAAAAATCCTAAATAAAAAGATGGGCAAGGTTGTCACGATGATGATGGTGGTTGATAGTGTGATGCCCACAGACCAGGCAATAATAAATATAATCCCTTAATGTAAGTAAAGAATATAAACATTTACAATATGAGAGGGCTGTACATATTAAGAAAATCAACAGCACTCTGCAAATACAAGAGCAATCTTCAATGGCTTTCAAATCTATATTAAGGAAGCTACTGTTGATGTTATTTCCTATTCATAGTAAGAATGATTAAGGTCTTTCAAAAAGCTACCTTTACCATTCTCATCATACTACTGAAGTGTTTATGCCATTCTAGCCCCTCCTGACGGACTCTAATAAGACGCTTTAGCTTTGAGGCTGCCCATCCACCAAGTGTAAATAAATAAGTGGCAACAACTATATCACAGCCCTGAGTGCTGGTTTGTAAGGCCAGGTGAATCAAAGGACAATTTCCCAGGCAAATACTTATCTCCTGGACCTACACTTTAGCCCACCTGTATCTATTCTTCCAATGAAATAAACAGCAATGTACAATAAAAAATGTACTTTTTGCACAGCAAAATAAGATAATTACACAAGAGCATCAAATAGTTAAAATGTATAGTTATTTTAGGAAAAAAATTACATGCAGAGAGAACAAGGAGAATCTTACCAGTGGCTCAATCATAACATCATCAAAATAAAAATGTTACTGGGTTCCCACCATAGAATTTTACACTTGTTAGGCTAACAAACTTCTATTAAGCCCTTATACCTAAAGTACTCTTTGAGGAATACAATCTTGAATAAGACCTTGAGGAGTTCACAGACTAGTGCAGGAGGCAGCAGGGAAACAATTTGAATTCAATGAGTGTTACAATAAAGGTATATACAAAATATTCTGACAGCAACAAGAAGTTTGGGGAATTATGAAAAAGTCAAAGAAAAAAATGACAAATGAGCTAGTTCTTGAAGGTAAAGATTTTACCAGGCTGAGAACAAGAAAAATAAAAATTATACACAGAAAAATCTATGTGCAAAAACATGTATGTTCATGGCTCACTCAGGTAATTAGTAAAACATGGGGTCTGTAGAGCATATTTTAAGAATGACCAGTAGTTCATAACACTGAAAATGAGAATGGGATTGGAGAGTTACAAGATCAAATGTAGTTTATAAAGGTAAATTTTGGCAACAATGTTCAGAAAACAAACAAAAACTGCTGAAAGAAAATTCACCACGGGTCTATCATGTCTCTGTAGGTCTTTATCAGATTTTGTTCTCTCTTTTAACAAACATCCTTGTTAAAGCTTTGTTTTATTGTTGTTCACATACAATTGTCTCTATTTTCATCCCACCATGCCCCCACCACCACCACATACATCCCCACCATCACCACACACACCCCAACCTCCCACCCTCAAACCTACCCCCTTTGGCTTTGTCCACGTGTCCTTTATACATGTTCTTTGATGGCCCTTCCCCTATCATCCCTCTCTCTGCTCCTCTCCGATTGCTGTCAGTTTGTTTTTTATTTCTATGTGTCTGGTTGTATTTTCTTGCTTGTTTGTTTTGTTGATTAAGTTCCAATTATAGGTGAGATCATATGGTATTTGTCTTTCATAGCCTGGCTTATTTCATTTAGCATAATGCTCTCCAGTTCCATCCATGCTGTCATAAAGGGTAGGAGCTCCTTCTTTCTTTCTGCTGCATAGTATTTATTCCATTGTGTAAATATGCCGCAGTTTTCTGATGCACTCATTTACTGATGGGCACTCACTTACTGATGGGTGCTTAGGTTGCTTCCAGCACTTGGCTATTATAAATTGTGCTGCTATGAACATTGGGGTGTATAGGTTCTTTTGGATTGGTGTTTCAGCATCCTTAGGGGATAATTCCAGCAGTGGTATTGCCAGGGCAAAAGGCAGTTCCATTTTTAGTTTTCTGAGGAAATTCCATATTGTTTTCCACAGTGGCTGTGCCAGTCTGCATTCCCACCAACAGTGCACTAGGGTTCCCTTATCTCCAAAACCCCTCCAATACTTGTTTGTTGATTTGGTGATGACGGCCATTATGACTGGTGTGAAATGGCATCTCCTTGTGGTTTTAATTTGCATCTCTCTGATGGCTAGTGATACTGAGAATCTTTTCATATGTCTCTGGGCCCTTTCTATGTCATCCTTGGAGAAGTGTCTTTTCGAGTCTTTTGTCCATTTTTTAATTGTTGGATTTTTTTTTTTTTTTTTTTTTTTGGAGTGGGGTTGTGTGAGTTCTTTATATATTTTGGAGATCAAACTCTTGACTGAGGTATCATTTGCAAATATGTTGTCCCATAGGAATGGTTCTCTTTTTATTTTAATGCTGTTTCCTTTAATTGTGCAGAATACTTTCTAGAGTGGGGTTGTGTGAGTTCTTTATATATTTTGGAGATCAAACTCTTGACTGAGGTATCATTTGCAAATATGTTTTCCCATAGGAATGGTTCTCTTTTTATTTTAATGCTGTTTCCTTTAATTGTGCAGAAGCTTTTTATTTTGATGAGCTCCCATTTGTTTATTCTTTTCCTTTATGTTTTGCTCTAGGGGGACATATCCGTGAAAATATTGCTGCATGGAATATCTGAGATTTTCCTGCCTATGTTCTTTCTCCTCTAGGGCTTTTATGATGTCACAACTTACATTTAAGTCTTTTATCCACCTTGAATTTATTTTTGTTTATGGTGTAAGTTGGTGGTCTTTCATTTTTTTGCACGTAGCTGTCCATATCTCCCACCATTTGTTGAAGGGGCTATTTTTACTCCATTTTGTTTCTGCCCCCTTTGTCACATATTAATTGACCATAGAGACTTGGGTTAGTTAAAGCTTTATCTCAGTGTAAAGGTTAGGCAGGGTTCCAATAACCACCATTATTAAAGATTGGGGTTTTCTAAGTTCAGGAATCCTCAATTGTGATGCAAACTCTATGAGCAGAGCGGCCACCTGCATCAATCTCCATGTTGCTCCTGAGTGAGCAGGGATGTAAGCAGAATCAATGGGAATATGCAACTCAGGCGGCTTGTTGTGCCTTGAGTAAAAATTCCTTTGTGTCTGATTCAGGAGGTTGTTGTCTTCTAGCAACACCTATAAAACTGTGACAGACTAATGTGTTAGCTTGCAAGTGTAGGAAAATCCTACTTCACAATTAGTGAAAACAGTTTCTTCCAAAAGAAGAGGAGGATCAGGACAGAACACAAGAAGACCAATTACCAGGTCACGTAGAACCACAGAAAAAGATACAACGATCTCACCCTTAAGAATTTTGAAGAAAGGAGGAAACAGATGTAGGAAGTTCTTCTTGGAGGCAAAAAGGACAAGACTTGAAACTGACTGAGTGAGGGAGGTGTAGTCTCAGTCCAACTATAATGTCCATAACTGGATGACTGATGGATAGTTATGCCATTAACAGAGAAAGATAACTTAAAAACATAAGAGCAGATGCACTGTAAAAAGCCAGAGAACAGTGACTTGAGTTTGTACATATGGAATTACAAGGATAAATCTTTAGAGATATCTACTGGAACACTGGAAACAGAAGTTTGTAGTTCCAGAAGGAGATCATGAATAGAGAAAAATATTGACCTATTTTTTACAGAAGGGTCTGCAGAGCCCTAGAATACCCTGAGAACTTCTCAGAGGATCAACAAAGTCAACCTAATTTTCACAATATATTAAAATGTTATTTGCATTTGTCACTGTGTTAACATCTGCCTTCATAGTGCAAGTTCAACAATGGGTAAAAGTGCTGGTACCTAAGGACAAATAAAGGCAATGGAACCAAGCTCTACTGGTAGACATAGAATTCTTTACAACCCTACAACCCTGTGCTCAAATTAAAAAGATACCAATCTAAGAATTTTTTGAAGCAGCAAAAACCACTGATTTTTATTAAATATCAATACTTAATATACATCTTTAAATTCCATGTGTAGGGAAATGGAAAGTATGAATGAAATACAATGTTTTTTCCTGAGGAAAAGCATTCATGTAATTGAATTTCTATGTCAACTAAGTACTTTTTCATGAAAAAATATTTTTTCTTTAAAATAATGACTGACATACAAATGGTAATTATTCAGACTTGGGTATTGGGCAGACATTTTCTTGAAATAAAAATAAGTAACCCTGTTACTTAAAAAATAACTGTCAGGATTTACTGCTAATAATAAAAATTGAGCTTTCAATTAAAAGTTATGATTATATAAAACTCTTATCAACTACAATGAGATTCCCAATACACAGAAGACTATTTTCTTAAGATTGATAATGATATTAAAAATGAGGGTCAAGGTGGAGGTGAAGGTAAACACACTTCACCTTCTCACACAACTACAGAAAATTTACAACTAGACCTCAAAACAAATAACACCCAGAACCGTCAGAAAATCGAGCTATATGTAAGTCAGACAACCAAGGATTTAAAGAGGACACACATTCATTCAGACAACATGAGGGGAAGAGAGGTGGAGACAGGCCGAGAGTCGCAGACATGCAGTGTGGCACAATGTGTGAATGTGGTCCCACGTTCATGTGTGGTAGATAGATATTAGGGGGGATACCTCAGGAGTGAGGGATCTTAGCCCTAGACCAGACCACAAAGCCAAGGGTTCCAGCACCAGGATTTTCAGGAAACTCCACTTAAAGGTCCCACACAGATTTAGAACTTATGCAGACACACTCGCTCTGGGATTCAGCACCAGGGCAACAGCTGGAAGGGCACCAGTTGCATCCAGGGGGTAAGTGAAGTGACTGGAAACAGGGCAAGTGCCAGGCAATCCTCCAGAAGCCAGGCAATGGCACTGTCCCCTCTCTAAGCCCTCCTCCCACATAGAGCCACGGAGTGGTGAGGGGAGTCGCTCCACCCTGGCAATTACCTAAGGCTCTGCTCCACATAATTTACAGGTGCCTTTACTATAACAGGCCACCCTACTAAGACAGAGAGTCAAAGCAGCTCTACCTAATACACAGAAACAAACATAGGGAGGCTGCCAAATTCAGGAAACAAGAAATGTGTCCCAAATGAAAGAAAAGAACGAAACATCAGAAAAAGAACTAAATTAAATGCAGACAACCAAGCTATACGATGCAGAGTTCAAAACACTGGTGATCAGGATGCTCAAAGAACTCACTAAGTATAACATCAGCATAAAAAAAAAGACGCAGGAAAAAATGAAGGTTACACTAAGTAAAATAAAGAAAAATCTACAGGGAACCAACAGTGGCGGGGATGAAGCTGAGATTCACATCAATGATTTGGAACATAAGGAGGAAATACGCATTCAACCAGAATGCCAAGAAGAAATAAGAATTCAAAAATCAAGGAGAGAATAAGAAGACTCTGGGATATCTACAGACATACAAACATCTGAATTATAGGGATGACAGAAGGAGAAGAGAAAGAGTAAGAAAGTGAATACTTATTTCAAAAAATTATGAAAGAAAAATTCCCTAATTGGTGACAGAAATAGTCATACAAGTCCATGAAGCAGAGTCCCAAACAAGTTAGACCCAAAGAGGACCACACCAACACACATCATAATTAAAAGGACAAAGGTAAGAGATAAAGAATCTTAAAAGCAGCAAGAGAAAAGCACAGAGTTACCTACAAAGGAGTTCCCATAAGACTCTCATCTGCTTTCTCAAAATAAACTGTTCAGGCTAAAAGGGACTGGCAAGAAGTATTCAAAGTGATGAAAAAGCAAGGACCTACAAACTAGATTACTCTATCCAGCTAAGTTACTATTTAGAATGGAAGGGCATATAAAATGCTTCACAGACAAGGTAAAGCTAAAGGAGTTCATCATAACCAAGCCATTATTTTATGAAATGTTAAAGGGACTTATTTAAGAAAAAGGAGAAGATCAAAACTATGAACATATTTTAACCCATTTTGGGTAACAAGTTCGCAACTATCAACAACTGAATCTATAAAAAAACAAACTAAGCAAACAATCAGAACAGGAACAGAATCAGAGAAATGGGGATCATTTGGAGGGTTATCAGCTGAAACAGGAAAGGGGAAGATTGGGGAAAAAGGTGCAGGGATTACAAAGCATAATTGGTAGGTACAAAATAGACAGGGGGATGTTAAGAATAGTATAGGAAATGGAGAAGCTAAAGAACTTATATGCACAACCAATGAACATGAAGTAAGGGTGGGGACTATTGGAGGGAATGGGGGTACAGGGCAAAAGGTGGTAAAGGGGAAAATTGAGACAATTGTAATAGGATAATCAATAAAATATAATTAAAAAATAAAACCATGAAATATCACCTCACACCTGTCAGAATGGGTATCATCAATAAATTAGCAAACAACCAATGTTGGCAGTGATGCGGATATAAGGGAACCCTCATGCACTGTGGTGGGAACGCAGATTGGTGCAGTCACTGTGCAAAATAGTATGGGGTTTCCAAAAAAAAATTAGAAATGGAACTATCTTATGAATTCTCTTCTGGGAAGAGAATTCTATTCTGGGAATATATGCAAAGAAACTCAAAACACTAAATTGAAAGAACATACGCACCCCTGTGTTCACTTCCGCGTTATTTATGATAGCCAAGATTTCAAAGCAGCCCAAGTATCCACCAGTAGATGAGGGGATAAAAAAGGTTGTGGTACATTTACACAATGGAATACTACACTACTGTTAAAAAAAAAAAGAAGGAAATCTTACCCTTACATCACCATGGATGGACCTGGAGATTATTACGCTAAGTGAAATAAGCCAGTGAGAGAAAGCCAAATACCATGATTTCATTTATATGTAGAATCTAATGAACAAAATCAACTAACAAAATTTTTTTAAAAAGAAAAGAAAATGTGACATTTTACATTTGTAAGATCTGCATAATTTAATGAACAAAAACTTTGCAAAATGAACGTCTTACAATAAAACTCATATGTAGGTTAAATGAGTTCAAAGATTTAAACATATCAGTGCGGGAGTTCCAGCAAAGATGGAGGCATAGGTAGAAACCCTTTGCTTCCTCGCACAACCAAAAGGTGGGTAACAATGGGTCTAAAATCAATAAACAACCAGAAGCTTCAGAAAATCAAACTGCATGGAACTCCAGCAACCAAGGAAGTAAAGAAAAAATCAATCAGAACAACCAGACTGGTAAGGCAGTGGACCTAATGGGCCAGCTGGCAGAGAAAAACCTCGGCAAACTTGGAGGTGGAGCTGGCTGCCCTGTGGCGATGGGAACAGAATCAGAGAAATGGACATCACATGGAGGGTTTTCAGTGGAGAGGGAGAAGGGGGAAATGGGGGGAAGGTACAGGGAAGAAGCATAATTAGTAGGCATAAAATAGATGGGGAGATATCAAAAATCGTATAGGAAACAGACTCAAAGAACTTATATGTACAACCCATGGATATGAACTAAACAGGAAATGGGGAATGCTGGAGTGGCAGAGGGGCAGGGTGGAGGGAGGATAAAGGGAGAAAAAATTGGGAAAACTGTAATAGCATAATCAATAAAAATACTTAAAAAAAATATCAGTGCATATTTTTAACCCAATAGCTTTATTGAAAAAATCCACATACCATGCATTCACATTTAAAATGTACAATGAGATGGCATTTAACATATTCTCAGAGTATGCAAGCATCACCTCATCAATTTTAGAATATTCTCAACACTCTAAAAACAAACCTTTATTACTTAGCCAGCACACCCCAAAACCCCTATTACCACAAGCTCTAAGCAATGACATATGTATTTCTTGAAGCTATAAATCTGCATATTCAAATTTCAGAGATAGAATAATAAAATATGTGGACTTTTGTGAGAGGTTTCTTTGACTTAGCATAATATTTTCAAGATTCATCCATATTGTGGCATGTATCAGTACTTCATTTGTTTTATTGCCAATATTCTATCATATAGATACTCCACATATTGTTTATCCATTCAGCAGTTGGTAGACATTTGGGTTATTTCCACTTTTTTGCTATTATGAACAATACTACTATGAACATTCATGCACAAGTTTTTATGTAAACATATGTTATCATTCTTCTTGGGCTATATGCCTAGAATTGCTGGGTCGTATGGTAAACCATCCTTTGTCTACTCTTTCATTTGGATTTTTCTATTGTTCTTAATGATATCAAGAACCTAGAAGTCTTTTTTTATATTAGGGAGGTTAACTCTTTGGATGACATACCTTGCAAATACTTTCTTCCATTTCATCTTTGTTTATGAAGTCTTTTATCTACTTTTTGTATTTTTACGTACTTTCATCTTTATGATTTATGAGATTAAAAATAAGAAACTGACATAGAAAGATAAGCCAGTAAAGGGTACAGAGAAAGGATAACTCAAAGGGTTAAGAAGAAGAGAACAAAGTGCTATCTGTCCTGAAAGCTAATGGAAGTTTCAAAATTGGAGGAGTAACAGACAAAGAAATAACATTAACTGAGTCAATTAGGATCAGATTTTTTAATGGCCACTGGGTTTGGCAATTATATTATTAGTAACTTTCGCAAAAAAAAAAAAAGTTTCCAAAGAGAAATAAGATTGAAGTCCCACACTGAGGTGCGTGAACAAAGATAAGCGGGAGGTAGAGCGCTGGTAACAGTGAGCGCCTACCCACCGTCTAGGCATCTAAGAGAAGGTGGGGAAGTATAACAATTTGAAGTTCCAGAGGAAAAAGAAATGGAATAAGACAAAATTACAAAAACAAGTTTTGAAATGAGAGGGGGGAGAAGGTAAGTAATTGATACCTGATGATTTCCATTATATTTATAGAGAAGATTATGAGGTCACTTGCTAAGATTAGGGTAAAATGGTGCAAGAGATTGAAAAAAATATTGAACAACACAAAGGAAAATAAGAATTGGAATAGAAACTGTACTGTAGACATGTATGAATCCCTTATAATGCCTAGAAAAATGTCTTATACATAGACTCAATAAATATGTATGAAATTTAATAAATTTTGGATAATTAAAAATATAAATGCTCTAAAACTTTAGTTTTAATATAAGTGTTTAACATGTTTTATGTAAACCAGTATGCTAATAAGATAGTTACTTTGTGACATGACTTCCCAAGGAGAGCATATAATTCCATTTATTCAATTTCTATAGTCAAATCATCTCCATAATAAAAACAAAAGTAAAAAGTACTAAAATTGCTTAACAATGGTAAAACTTGTATCTAAATAGAATTAGAGTAAAGACTTCACTAAATGTCTTCAGTTACTAAATATACTCTGTAAATGATTTTTTAATTAATAAATTAACATGGGGGGCATAATTGAGTAGGATTACATTTGAACTCTCAGTACTATATTTGAAATTTTTCTTTAAAACCAAAGTTATTCCAGAAAAAAATGTTTCTTTTTAAAAACTAGCAATAATCATCTTATATTTTAACTTTGTATTTATTTAATTTTTTCTTAAAGACAGGAAGTGACCGAGATTTATTAAAATAATTCCTCATAGATTTACCCCTGGGTTCAAGGATGATTCAACATACACAAATCAATCAATATGATATACAGCACACTAATAAAATGAAAAAGGAATCATATGATCATCTCAATACATGCAAAAAAAAAAGCATTTGACAAAATTTTGCATCTATTTATGATAAAAACATAACAAATTAGGTATAGAAGGAATATATCTCAACCTAATAAAAACCATTTATGGTGAGTCCACAGCCAACATCACACCCAAAGATGAAAAGTTGAAAGCTTTTTCAGGAACAAGAGACAGGAGTGCCTACTCTCACCACTCCCACTCAACATGCTACTGGAAGTCCTAGCCAGAGCAATCAGGCAAGAGAGGAAAAAAAAGTACTGCAGATGGCATGATTTTATACATAGTAAATCCTTATGACTCTACAAAAAAACTGTGACCTGTGGCTACCAGAAGCAGAGGGTAGAGGGAAGGGAAACTGGAGGAAGGCGGTCAAAAGACACGAACTCCCAGTTATGAGATAAACAAGTATCAGGGATAGAGCATGCAACATGACGACCACGGCTAAGACTGCTGTATGGTACGCAGGAAGTTTAAGAGAGTAAATCCTATTCTTAACTTTTTACTTTGAAATAATTTTATACTTACAGAAAAGTTGGTGAAATAATACAAAGAATTCCCATACCTTTCAAACTGCTTTCCCTAATATTAACACGTTATATAGCAATAATAAAATTATCAAAATCATGAAACTGCTGTTTGTCCCTCATATCATAAGTCTCCTGTTTTATAAAATGGTATTTTTACTGAAAAATTTCTTTGACATAGTTTGTTGCTACTCATGTCAGGTGACACATAAAAGGACACATTTTCATTTGCAAGCAGAGTAAAAAGTAGAGTAGTCTTTTCACCTATCAATTATATTCTTTAACTTTCTAGAATATATTTCTATTTTGTAAATAGGTAACTTCCAAGTAAATGAATAATTATTTATTTAAAATTATAAAAGATTTATACTAATCTTCAAAAGAATATTTAGGAAAAAAAACCTGCCACTTCCCAAAATGTTACAGGAAGAGCTAAATGAGGGCTTGGAGACCAGAAATTTGTAATAGGATGTAACCATATAATATTATTATGATTTTCATCTAACAGTCTCAATATCCAAGATAGAACAGTGGTAGATGGTTAAACTAATCTAGAATTGGTGGCATTGTGAAATGAAAGGACACAAAATTGAGAAGAAAAAATAAAGTTCAGTCAAATGAACTAAGTGCAGAGAAATGGCAAATTTGGCAGTAGTAAAGCTTAGAGGTGCAAGGGCTAGAAGTATTTTGTGAAATAAAAGGACTGAAATAATAGGAGAAAAGCCAGGGAAAGGTTTCAAAGGGTAAGAGTAGAAAACTAAGTTTTTAGATTTCATTTATTGAACAATAAGGAATAATTATTATAGCAGGTAGACATCATAGAGTATGGTTAAAAAAATGAAGTCCAACATACTCGGAAGCTAGGATGATGATAGCCAAATTACAACAATGCAGTCAGACCATCACTCATTAAATTATTCTTTACTTAAGCCACAATAAAATTTACTTAAATATCTTCACACTATAAGAATATAAAAGAAATAACAAAAATGAAAAGAGGTGTATTATACTGTGCTTTATCAGTTTTCAATCTTTCAACAATAAATATCATTAGTAATTCATAAGTGTTATTTATCAGGTGGAGGAGGTTTCACTCTATTTCTAGTTTACAGAGCAATTTGTAAGAAGTGGATGTTGGATTTCATCAAGTGCTTTTTCTGTACATACAGAAATGATCATATGACTTTCAGGTGGGAGGGTAAATCCAGTATTTGTTATTCCATCTTGTTAGAAAAAGAGAGCCCCAAATTCCTTTAGTTTTGAATAACGAAAAATATAATTTGATTTGATGAATGCAATCAAGTATGCAGATGTACACATCATATTTATAAGAAAAAGATCTGCTTCTAACCCTTCATTTATTATGAATTAGCAGGCCCTTAAATAAAATGACTGACCTCAGTCTAAATAGTACTGATATTCTATAGGTGTTATATTCCAATACACTATATGATGAGCAGTAACATTTCAGAGGGAAATGTGAAGCAGACCAATGAATTCTGGCAGAGCTAGAAAGTGTAAATATGAATCCCACTTCAATCAATAGCATTTATCATGTTTATGTTAGAAGCATCTGGTGTGATATTAGGAGATGAATGATGTATAGCTTATTTTAATGTCAGTATATATTCACAAAAATACAAATTAAGAAATATTAAGTTTAACTAGAAAATACTTTGAAAGGTCAACTGGATTGGTCTTCCTGGCTCTCACCTATTACAGCTGATTCTTGTTATCACAGCAGTTATGCTGCACGAAGTTGCCATAAACACTAAATGTGTGAAGACTGAGCCACTGCTCCTAAGAGAACTACAGAGTTAGGCCTCTATAATCTTTGGTTACATTTTTGTCAACCAATCAATATTAGTACATAACTTTGTTTTATGTGTGTGTCTCTTTACCAGCACACTGTTTTACATATATATGTACATATATAAAGCCACATATAACTACATATTAATTTATATACACATACTTATATTTAATTCATTAACACTGAACTCACAGTCCTGTAACTAATGTCTGAACAAAGTGTGTTTGACAATTCTTTTCTCTGTGAGGGACATCACAGCTTTCTAGAAGCTACCTAGAAACACTACATAGCATTTCAACACTATGCTTGAAGTCCATTATACACAACAAAAGGCACAAAATGAAAAACAAAAGAAAACATGGCACTAAATGTACCACAAAGAAGGAAACTGTTCTGCAGTATGAGTGCTGAAACAAGAAGACAGGGCATTGCCTTGTTTGACCTCAGATGGTGATGTGAGTGACTGCAAACTGCCCTCAGTACCGATTTCGGATTTACAAATAAGCTTTTACAGAGTGGGCAAACTTGCAAATACAGAAGCTATCAATAATGAGGAACAATTTTATAGATAGTGGGATCCACTGAGGCCTTTATCAACATTTTAATCACTGATTCTTCACTAGTTTATTTTTCAAGCCTTTAACCCTTTTGAGAATATGATAAAAAAAATTGTGTATCCTCCTAATGGACCTCCATTTGAACAGATAATTCATGAACCACAGTATAAAAATGCCAGCTTTAGTTTCTAAGCAAAGAAGTTTTAAATCATCCCTTGCTAACCATTTTATATTTCAACTACTGCTTAACTCTCCGTATTTCCAACATAGTAACTGCTGTACCTATCATCAGCTTACACCTTCTGAGCACCTAGTGTAACAATGACTGGGGTTTTCCAACTGGATGGAAATGATAGAACATACACTGTCATAGAGGACAAAACACATTTGCTTTTTACTTATTTTCCAGAGCAAATTTTTTTGCCTTTCTTGCAGAATTACTATTTTTAAAAATCTATAAAACAGAAGGTGAAAAGCAATACATAAATTAATTTAGAGAACTCTACTTGCTTCTTAAAATGCCCCAATTTTGGTATATAAACAAATAAAGTGTGAGGTTTCATAGCACATTGCTTTATATCACATTTATAATTCAAGTAATTAAAAAAAACCAAACCTGCCCTGGCTGGTGTGGCTCAGTAGATTGAGTGCCAGCCTGCTAACCAAAGGTTTGCTGGTTCGATTCCCAGTCAAGGCACAAGCCCGGGTTGTGGACCAGGTCCCCAATACGGGGTGCATGAGAAGCAACCACACATTGATGTTTCTCTCCCTCTCTTTCATCCTCCTTTCTCCTCTCTCTAAAAATAGAAAAATAAAATCTTTTAAAAAATAATTAAAAAAGAGACTATATAATAGTAGAGCACTTCAAAGGTCAAAATGTGGCTCTGCTTTTATAATCATTAAATCAAGCAGGATCCTTGATCTGATCATTGTAAAGATACATCTAGGTTAAAAACAGAAAGACTAACAATCAAATAAAAATGGTAAAATAAGCTGAATTGACATTTCTCCAAAGAAAATATACAAATTACAAGCAGGTACTTAAAAAGATGTTCAATATCATTATCCAGTAGGGAAATACAAATCAAAAGCACAATGAAATACTACTTTACACCCACTAAATAGGCCATGTTTAAAAAAAAGAAAGAAAGAAAAATAACAAAGAAGAGGAAAAACTGGAACCTGCATACATTGCTGGGTAAAATGTAAATTAGTACAGCTACTGTAGAAACCATTTGGGGGGTCCTTTGTAAAGTTAAATGTAAATGTACTACGTGATCCAGCAATTAAACTCCCAGGAATATATTCAAACACATCAAAAAGAGGCATTCCACAGGCAGAAACAATTCTTTACCATTTATAAAGGAAATGTGTAGAGGGGTCACAAAGATGCAAGTTTTCCAGGGTGGAAAAAAAAAACTCACATAGATACTGGAATATTTCAGTGAGAGTTAATGAGGCTGTGCATGTGATTCATTTCAGGGCAGCATAGGATTTGCTACGCTGATAAGATAAAAATTACTATCTTGCCTCTGGCTGGAACTTATTCCAGATGCTCAAAAGACTGGTGAGTTCACTTTTTCTATTCCTATATGAAACTTCTGGTCAACATTAATAATCAGTAGAGAAACTAACCAAAGCCACAAGTTTCATTGCTTGTATTATAATTCATACCATGAATTCATATTATAATTCATATTATAATACATTTATGTTTATCTTGAGGAGACACATTTTAGGTTAAAAGTTACAAATAGAGTGAAATTAAAAGAGTGGAAAAGATATCATGCAAATAACTATAAATATGCTGAAGAGCCTATACTAATATTAAACAAAACAGACATAAAAATAAATTAGGTAAGTTAGATGAAATGGATTAATTCCTAGATGACACAAACTACTGAAACTGACACAAGAAAAAATAGGCAATCTGAACAGACCTATACAAGTGAAGAGACTGAATTAGTACTCAAAAAATTACCCATAAATGGAGTTCCAGTCAAGATGGAGGCGTATGTAGAAACCGTTTGCTTCCTTGCACAACCAAAGGGAGGATTACAACCAATCTAAAGTCAATAAACAACTAGAAGTGCCAGAAAATCAAACTGCATGGAACTTCAACCACCAAGGAATTAAAGAAACAGACAACCAGGACAACCAGACCAGTAAGATGGGCAGACAGAGAGAACCTGCAGCAAGGTGCTGGACATGTGGGCAAGGTGATAGACTGTGAGTGCAGGGCGGGCTGAAGGGGAAACTGAGACTCAGAGCTGAATGTGGGCTATGATGGGGGTTGCCGCAATGGGAGAAATTCCCAGTATCAAACAAGAGTTTGCTGGGAAGTGGGGCTATGGCCAAGCAAAGAGCTACACTGTTCCCTCTCTGGAACCTTCCCCACAGGCACCACCACAGTGCAGCAAGGAGGGTTGCTCTGCCCAGGTGAATACCTGAGTACCTGCCCCCTTACAACTTAGCAGGTGCACCAAGACAAAGAAATATGGCCCAAATTAAAGAACAAAGCAAAACTTCAGAAAGAGAGCTAAGTGATAAAGAGATAGCCAACCTTTCTGATGGAGAATTTAAAGCCCTGGTAATCAAAATGCTCACAGAACTGGCTGAACTTGGTCGAAAAATGAAAGATACCCAAAGTGAAATAAAGCAAAATATTCAGGGAACCAATAGTGGCAGGAAGGAAACCAGGACTCAAATCAACAATTTGGAACAAAAAGAAGAAATAAACAGCCAACTGGATCAGAATGAAGAAACAAGAATCCAAAAAAATGAGAGGCTGAGGATTCTCTGGGACAACCTGAAATGTTCCAGTATCTGAATCATAGGGGTGCCAGAAGGAGAAGAACAGCAGCAAGAAATTGAAAGCTTATTTGAACAAATGATGAAGGAAAACTTCCCTAATCTGGCAAAGGAAATAGACTTCCAGGAAGTCCAGGAAGCACAGAGAGTCCTAAATAAATTGGACACAAAGAGGAACACACCAAGGTACATTATCATTAAGTTACCCAAGATTAAAGATAAGGAGAAAATCCTAAAAGAAGCAAGAGGAAAGGAGAGAGTTACTTACAATGGGGTGCCCATTAGGACATCGGCTGATTTCTCAAAAGACACCTTGCAGGCAAGAAGGGGCTGGAAAGAAGTGTTTGAAGTCATGAAAAGCAAGGACCAACATCCAAGATGACTCTGTCTAGCAAAGCTTTCATTTAGAATGGAAGGCCAGATAAAGTACTTCCCAGATAAGGTCAAATTAAAGGAGTTCATCATCACCAAGCAATTATTATATGAAACATTAAAGGGACTTATCTAAGAAAAAGATGATCAAAAACACGAACAGTAAAATGACAACAAACTCACAACTATCAACAAATGAACCTAAAAGAAAAGACAATGAAAACAAAAACTAAGCCAACAACTAGAACAGGAACAGAATCAGAGAAATGGACATCACATGGAGGGCTTTCAGTGGGGAGCGGGAGAGGAGGAATGGGGGGAAAAGGTACAGGGAATAAGAAGCATAATTAGTAGGCACAAAACAGACTGGGAGAGGTCAAAAATGGTATAGGAAACAGATAATTCAAAGAACTCATATGGACAACCCAGGGACATGAACTAAGGATGGGTAATTCTGGAGGGTTGGGAGGTGCAGGGCAGAGGGGAGATAAAGGGAGGGGGGGGGATTGGGAAAATTGTAATAGCATAATCAATAAAATAGACTTAAAAAAAAAACTAACCATACAGAAAAGCCTGGGCCCAGGTGGTTTCATCACTGAATTCTAACAAACTTTAAAGAAAAATTAATACAAACTCTTCCACAAATTAGGAAAAGAAACATATCTCAATGCATTTAATGAGGACAGTATTACCATACCAAAACCGATAATCATAAGACAACTATAGAACATTATCTCTTATGAATATGATGGAAAAATCCTCAATAAAATACTAATAAAATATAATCTAGCAACATATTAAAAGAATTATATAACATGACTGAGATTTACCCCAGTACCACAAGAATGGTTTAACATCTCATAATCAATAAATGTAATAAATCATATCAATTGAATAGAAAACAAAAATCACACAATCATCACAACAGACACAGAAAAAGCATACAGCAAAAACTAACACAATTCAAATTAAAACAGTCAACAAACTAGGAATTGAAGGGAACTTACTCAATCTGATAAAAAAGCCTAAGAAAAACCCACACTAACCATCATGGTGAATGACTGGATACTTTCACTCTTGGATGAAGAACAAGGATAAGAAAAGGATGTCTGCTCTCACCGCTTCTCGTCAACATTATACTAGAGGTGTTAGTTAAGGCAGTTAAGCAAGAAAAAATAAATAAATAAGTCTTTCAAACTGGAGGGAACAGAGTAAAATCATCTCTATTGGAAGATGACATGTTTTATATATAGAAAATCCTAAAGAATCCACTGGAAAACATTACAACCTAGCTGAATTCAGAGTGGCTACAGCATACAAGATCAATATTTTAAAAATCAACTACATCTTTATACACTTACAATGAACAACTCTAAAGTAAAATTACAAAAAAATAATTCAATTTACAATAACCTCAAAAAGAAAAAATTCAGAGTACATTGTTTTAACATACAAAACATATTATTCTGAAAATTACAAAATATTGTTGAAAAAAATTTAAAGATCTAAATAAATGAAAAATATTTCTCTTTTATGCATCATTAGTCTTAACATTGTTAACATGGCCAGTACTACCCATATTGATCTGTATAGGAATCCAAACTGTATTCTCTGTAGAAATTGACAAGCTGATTGTAAAATTTATAATGAATTTCAGGAGATCGAGAACAGACATGGGGAAGAGTGGTATATGTCTAGTGAATAAAATTAATCTTAAAAATCATTAAGAAGCATTTCTTAGGGAAGTAGTTGGTGGTCGTTTTTTTTTTACAAAATATTCAAAAGACAATGTCCAATATTCTATATGTTATATTATTACCAGGATAATTATATTTTGCAGTTGAACAATAATTAAATATTCATTAAATAAGGTGCTCCTGTATACACTTGCCAACTATTTCAATTTTTCAAAATTATTTACTTAAAATTACTATTACACAGCAAGTTATAAAAATGATTAAAACAGTTAGAAAGTACATGGATTGGAAAACAATTCTCCCACAAATAGTAATTATTTCTCAGTTTTCCTCCACTGTTAGCCAGTTTTTATATATTCTCATTGAATTTCCATTTCTATTTCTGCTTATTTCTTTACTCTGATGCCCTGATCTGCCTATCATATATATACACAGAAACTATGTATCCTAGGTTTTCCAAAACAGTCTAGTCTTCTATCCACTTTATCAAAGCATATGATGCCTATTTCCTCATTTCTATAAAAATCGACTTGTTTACAATTTTGAACTAAGAGTTCCCAAGCTAGGTATCAGAATACATCATCTGAAACCTGGTTTAGGAAATATTTTAAAAGTGAAAAGTTTCTAGGTGCAGAAATGAAAACTGTCATACTACTCAAACTGTCACAAGACATGGAAATATAGGGAAAGAACTGAGATTTCCTCATATTATATAAATAATACAAAATGTAGATAGATGATGTAACATTTTTAACCAGTATTCTATACCTTCCTTCCCTTCACACTCACCAAAAAACACTACTTTTCTGGTCAATAGAGTTGAACCCTAAAATTACACTAAATGCATATAAATCAATACGTATTTTTAAATAAAACTAAAGATAATTGATAGTAACAGAATATGCTAATATCAGCTCAAACAGTTTAAATTCCTTCATATGTAAGAGGAAAATGGCCCTTCAAAAGAGAAGTGAATTTCACCAACTGGTTTAAAAATAACAATGCAATAAAGAGCCAAGAGACAAGAGTACTCTTGGCCTCTGGCTTCCTTCAATATAGAAGATGTATTATTAAGGAAAAGAGTAAGCCAGCATTGATATTGTAAAGAAAACTCCACTTTAATAAATCATTTTTTCAAGAAAAGGAAAAGTCTGCAAAATCTGTGAAAGTGATTTATCTTCAGGTGAATAAAATGAACAGCAATTGATCTTGTACCTAGGGAGTGATTCTTCTTCTACAAGTTACAAATATATCTCTGTTAAATATCACTTGAATAAGTTGGGTGGTCTCATGTTTTGAATAATTTATTGCACATTAAAGATTTAGGATATATTCTGAAACTTTATATACAAATACCACCATTTCAGTTGGGTTATTAACTTGCCCATTATTTGGTCACTTTGTACACCTATATAATGAATCTAGTATGATACAGTAGCAGATAGGAGTGGCATCAAACCCAGATTTGGGGAAAATAGGAGTGCATAAGAAAGTGACTTTCAAGCTGATACATATGCAATGGATATAAATTAGTCAAAAGAAGGAAAAGAACATTATAGGGGGAAGAGATTGTACGTTTATGCCAAAAAGATAGGTAACCACCAAAATTTCAATTTAGAGGACAGAATTCTGAAGAAATCATGAGTGTCCTCTGATTTAGTCTATAAAGTGGATCATTTTGAAAATAAAACTATTTCATTTATATTTGTAATCCTGGAATACTGTGAAGAGGTTAAAAAAATAATAGACAGGAAAACCAGTTTAAAAAATTTAATTTCATGTCATGAAAAAAGACATTTTCATGTCTTTTAAGTCTTTGCTTATGACATATGTAATGGGATTATTCTGTCATTAAGAAAGAACTAGCTTAGACATAAATATGCAAAGGATGTAAATAAATAGGATTTACTGAATAAACAAATTATTCATCTTAGACTCATAAGAAGTAGCAAAATAAGGAGACTTCCAGCCAAGATGGAGGCATAGGTAGACACACTGTGCCTCCTCACACAACCAAAATAAGGACAACAAAAATTTAGAAACAAAAAAACAACCAGTACTGACAGAAAACTGAACTATACGGAAGTTCGACAACCAAGGAGTTAGGGTAGACACATTCATCCAGACCTGTAGGAGTGGAGTCGGGCAGCTGGGTGGAGAGGGGTCGCGGCAAAAAAGCAGTGGCTGGCACACCCAGTGAAGCGGAGGACTGTGGAAGAGCTTGGTGCCCAAGATCTCTAATGGAACCCGTGGTCCCACATTCACATGCAGATAAACCAGGTGAAACTGGGGAACGAGACAGACCGTGTAACCCAGGGTCCGAGCCAGGGAAAATAAAGCCTCAAACACCAGTTGAAAACATTCATGAGGGTTGAGGTGTGGGAGAGACTCCCAGCCTCACAGAAGAGTTGGTTGGAGAGACTCACAGGGTCCTAGAATGTACACAAACTCACCCACAGGGGAATCAGCACTAGAAGGGCCCAGTTTGCTTGGGAGAAGCAGTGGAAATGACTCAAATCTGGCAGAGAGTGGAGCAAGAGCCATTGTTCCCTCGTGGACCCCTGCCCCACACACAGTGTAGTGACTGGGTTGGCCAACACGGGCAAAAACCTAAGGTTCTGCCCCTCACTACATAACAGGCGCATCAAGACAAAAAAAAAAAGGCCCAAACAAAAGAACAGATCAAAGCTCCAGAAAAATACAATTAAGTGATGAAGAGGTAGCCAACCTATCAGATGCACAGTTCAAAGCACTGGTGATCAGGATGCTCACAGAACTGGTTGAATTTGGTCAAAAATTGGATGAAAAAATGAAGGCTATGCTAAGTGAAATAAAGGAAAATATACAGGGAACCAATAGTCATGGGAAGGAAACTGGGACTCAAATCAATGGAGTAAACTAGAAAGAAGAAAGAAACAACCAAACATAAAAGAATGAAGAAACAAGAATTTAAAAAAAAAATGAGGAGAGGCTTAGTAACCTCCAGGACATCTTTAAATGTTCCAACATCCAAATTATAGGGATACCAGAAGGAGAAGAGGAAAAGCAACAAATGAAAAAGTTATTTGAACAAATAATAAAGGAGAACTTCCCCATTCTGGCAAAGGAAATAGACTTCCAGGAAGTCCGGGAAGCTCAGAGAGTCCCAAAGAACTTGGACCCAAGGAGGAACACACCAAGACACATCATAATTACATTAGCCAAGGTTAAAATGAAGGACAGTATCCTAGAAGCAGCAAGAGATAAAGAGACAGTTACCTACAAAGGAGTTCCCATCAGACTGTCAGCTGATTTCTCAAAAGAGACCTTACAGGCAAGAAGGGGCTGGAAAGAAGTATTTCAAGTAATGAAAAGCAAGGACCTACATCCAAAGCTTTCATTTAGAATGGAAGGGCAGATGAAGTGCTTCTCAGATAAGGTCAAGATAAAGGAGCTCATCATTACCAAGCCCTTATTATATGAAATGTTAAAGGGACTTATATAAGAAAAAGAAGATAAAAAACACGTATAGTAAAATAACAGCAAACTCACAACTATTAACAACCACACCTAAAACAAAAATGAAAACAAACTAAGCAAACAACTAGAACAGGAACAGAAACATAGAAATGGAGATCACATGGAGGGCTAACAACAGGGAAGTGTGAGGAGGACAGAGTGGGGAAAGGTACAGAGAATAAGTAGCACAGATGGTAGGTAGAAAACAGACAGGGGGAGGGTAAGAGTAGTATGGGAAATGTAGAAGCCAAAGAACTTATAAGTATGACACATGGACACATGAACTAAAGGGGGAGAATGTGGGTGGGAGAGGGTGTGCAGGGTGGAGGGAAGTGAAGGGGGAAATGGGACTACAATAGCATAATCAATAAAATATATTTTTAAAAAGAAATAGAAAAAACAGTAGAGAGAGCTCCCATGTTGCCTTCTCCTAATGGGAATATATTACATAACTAAAACCAATTTTAAAATCCAGGAACCTGACATTCGTAAAATATTAAACTACAGACCATATTCAGATTTCCCTTGTTTTTACACACACTCTTATTTGTGTGTGTGTAGAGTCTATGAAATCTTATCAACTGTATAGATTTGTGCAACCACTACTACAATCAAAATACATTAACTGTTACACATCACCACCAAGAAGCCCCCTTGGGCAATCCCTTTGTAGTCACACTATCCCCCTTTCCCCTTCCATCCCTAAATCCCACAGCCAATATTATGTTTTCCCAAACTATATTTGTGTGTATAGTTATATATATGTGTGTACATAGTTATATATAACTATAAATAAATAGCTATATATTCTGTTTTCCCAAACTATATATTAAATATAAATAACTATATTTAATTTCAAGATTATATAATTGGAATAATAAAAATGCAGCCTTTTGAAAAACACAGTCTTTTTTATTTCAATTGGTATGATGCCCTTGATTTCAATGCAAATTGCTGTCTGTGTTAATAGTTCATTCCTTTCTGAAACTGAGTAGTACTCCATTTATACAGATGTATCACTGTTCGCTTATTTGTTTATCTGTTGGAAGCTATTTGGATTGCTTCCAGTTTGGGGCAATCATAAAGCTGCTACAAATATTTGTGTAGCAGGTTTTTACAGGAATGTAGTGTTCATTTCTCTGTAATAAACATTCAGGAATATGATTGCTGAGTCCTATGGAAATGTATGTTTAACGTTAGAAGAAAAGGCAAACTGTTTTTCAGAGTGACTGTGTCATTTTACATTTTCACCAGCATTGTATTAAAGCACTTGCTATCATCAGCATCTATAAATTTTAGCTGTCTGAATATGTGTGTGTATATACATATATATATACATATATATATACATATATATATATATACACACACATAAGCACACTGATTCCTCATGATTTTAATTTGTACTTCTCTTATGGCTAAAGATATTGAAAATAGTTTATAAACTTATATGCCTTTTCATATATCCTCTTTTATCATTTAACATTTTAAAACACATTATCTGAAGAGGGAATATCCAATAATATTTCCAAGTGTGCAATTAGTTCTTCTAGGTAATTAAATAGTATGACAACAGGGGTAAGTATACAAAAAGTTAATGAAGCTTTATAAATAAAACATGGAGATAAGCATAAGTACAGAAAATATATGATTTATTTAGACAAATACCATTAGGATGGTTTTTTATTATATTTATTGGGGTGACAATAGTTAATAAGAATATACAGGTTTCAAGAGTACAGTAATGTGATACATGATCTGTATATTGCTTTGTGTGCCCACCACCCCAAAATTAATGCAAAATGGGTCAAAGTCCTAAATATAAGAACTGAACAATATATTACATAGAAGAAAACAAACTTATGGACCTTGGTCTTAGAAAAGATTTTATGACTTTAATCCCAAAGGCAAGGGAAGTAAAGGCAATAATAAATGAATGGGACTGTATCAAACCAAAAAGCTTCTGCACAGCAAAAGCAACCAACAAGAGGACAAAAAGGCAACCAACTGAATGGGAGAAGATATTCAGAAACTAGAGCTCCGTCAAGGGATGATTCGATTAAAGCTATTTATTATGATAACCCAAGGGAAGCACTTAAAAGTCATAGGACATCAGATTCTGTTAACCGTCTATCCTTTAGACCTAACCATTTATTCCCTTGCTCCAGATTACTTCCAACAGCTAGAATCTTCCTTTCCAAGCTTGAGAGGGGCTCTTCCTCTGAACTGATGAAACCTGGTATGCCATTCTGAGCACTTGGTAAGTGCACAGTCCTGTGTGGACTGTACTCTACAATCAGTGACAGGAAATAAACTCACATTTATGTTGAGTTCATTCTGAAACTGATTTTGATACTGATTTTTCTCAAAATTTCCCCAGAAGATAAAGCTTCAGCAACTTATCAAGGTAGTAACTTAATAACTTTCTATTAGCTGCACTCTTTCCAAAATCACCTCCCGTCACCCTTGCCAGTATTACCTACATCTCCTAAACAGGCTATTTGTTTTAAAATACTAGCTCTAGGTTCTGTGATAAGACCTATAGAATTTAAACCACTTACCACCACAAAATAAGTCACATTAAAATAAAAATAATTAAAAAGTAGTGACAGTTAATAAAATGTATAAGCGTTCCTTTTTCCACACTTACTATTTCTACATATTAGTTACTATTTCAAAACTCAACTATAAATTAACAGCACTTTCCTCTATATAATGAAACATGATTATAAAGACCACAAAAAACAAACACATCAAATCAAGGGTTACTATAAAACTGCAATAACCAGGACAGCATGATATTGGAGAAACAACAGACATACAGATCAATGGAACAGAATACAGAGTACAGAAATACAACCATATAATTGATTTTTGAAAAAAGTACAAAGGCAATTAAAGCAATTTAAAAGACTTCAGGAAAAGGTTCTGGCTGGAATAATTGGATATCTGAAAACAAAGTGTGTGGGGATTGGTGGGGAGGGGAAGGCAGAGAACCTTGTTCCATATCCCATCCTGTGTATAAAAAAATTAACTCAGAATATACAAAGTAATACAACAAAATTTCTAGAAGAGAAAAACAGGATAAAATCTTTCTGACCCTGGATTAGCCAATGAGTTCTTAGGTATCACATAAAACTATAAACAATAAAAGCAAACATGAACTGATAAAAACCTCTACTCACTGAAAGCTACTCTTTTTTTTTAATTTTATTTATTTATTTTGAGAGAGAGAGAGAGATAGAGAGAGAAATATCAATGTGAGGTTGCTGAGAGACATGGCCTGCAACCTAGGCATGTGCCCTGATCAGGAATCGAACCTGCGATGCCTGGTTCGCAGCCCGTGCTCAATCCACTGAGCCACACCAGCCAGGGCTGAAAGCTACTCTTAAGAAAATATAAAGACAAGAACAGACTAGGAGAAAATATTTACAAATCAAGTATTTGATAAAAGACTTGTATCCAGAACATGTAAAGAACTCTCAGAGCTCAATAATAATGAAAATAAACAATTCAATTTTTCTAAGTGGCAAAACTCTGAACAAACACTTCTCCAAAGAAGCTATAGAGATAGCAAAACAGAAACAACTCAGAAACAGAAATAAAGGACAAACAGAACAGAAACAAACAAAACAGAAACAACTCAACATCATTAGGAAGTGTAAATTAAAACAATGAGATCTAACCCTACCCCTATTTTAATGGATAAAAAACAAATCCTGACAATACTGACCCCTACAAGTTTAGTGGAGACAGAAAAACTCTCATAAATTCCTGGTCAGAATGTAAAATGACGTAGCCGCTTGGGCAAACATATAGTTGGGCAGTTTCTTGTGAAGTTGAACACAAACTGACCATTATTCCCTTTCCTAGTGAAATAAAAATGTATTTTAACACAAATATTTATAGCAGCTTTATTTATAACTGTCCAAACTGGAAATTATCCCAAATGTTTCCACTGGTGACAGAGACACACAGCTGCAGCACAGCAACATGATGAGATAGATACCACTCAGCCACAAAACGAGCAAACTACCAACACACAACAAAATACTGTATTGTCACATATAATGCACAACTGTGTTTTTTAGCCCAAACTTTCAGGAAAAAAAATCTTTCATTTTAATTTTTTAATTCCATTTTTTATTCATTTATGTTTCGAAACAAAACCTATGATTGTATTCCAGGGTATTACTTTGCACATGGATATCAATATTGCTTTCTAGAGTTACACTTTTAATGTAGGAACATAAATAAAAGAATGAAAAACATTTACCGTATTTTGCAGTATATAATGCACACTCACGTTTTTGGCCCAAACTTGCAGGAAAAAAAATATTTCATTTTAATTTTTTAATTCCATTTTTTATTTATTTGTATTTAGACACTTGTTTTTTTGCATTATAAAGGAATTTTAGCATTTATTTTTTAACATATTATGGTACAAGAAACTTTATGTAACAAATAATTACAAAACAGAAGAACAGCTGCAAGGTATTTCAGGCATTACTCATGTATAATGCACATCCTTATTTTTCCCTCAAAAATTTGGGCAAAATAGTGCACATTATATACAGCAAAATATGGTAGATAAATCTCATATGCATTTATGACAACTAAAAAAAAACAGAATCAAAAGCTATATACACTGTATGATTCCACTTCTGGGTGTCAGGAATTCAGGTGAGCCTGAGAGCTGATCTGCCAAGTGTCAGAATGGTCAATTAAGACAAATCAAAATGAAAGTACGTAACAGTCAAGTTACATCACTTCAGTGTATAAGAAAGAGACTAAACTAGAAAAAGTGCCAGCTCCCACAGTTCCATTCCCACTACTCAAAGATCAGGTGGATCAGCACAGAAGCGGGGGTCACTTCACTGCCATGGAAGTTCACAACAAAAGGCTTGTGCAATTTTCTAACCCTGGATCCAGGGGATGGTACAGGGGAAAGAGCTAGGAGTGGAAAACTACTAAGTCACAGTAGAGAAATGTATTTTCAAAGCTCCCCCTCACTTCCCCAATAAGGTTTTGACAGAGGCATCTAAGTAGACCTCAGTGACAACCCCAGATAAAAAGGGCTCCAAATGAAGGTGTCTGAGCTAGGAATACAGATGTGTGTAAGAGCACAGCTGGCTGGGGGTAGGGTGAGAGGGCTCATTCTTGACTGCAACTCCCATCAGAGACTAAAATGCACTGAGTTTGAAACAAGCCTGGTGTGGAGAAGACAGCTTGCCCACCAGGTTAAAACCTTTGTAAATATCTATGATTGGACCTGGAAAAAAAATCACACATAGATTTTTTGAACAGAAGCTAGATTCCTCAATATGAACCACCAGAAAAGGGAAAACATTAGAGACAGAAAACCATGATACGTAGGATATGATTTTACCCTGTTTAAAAAGTAACAAAAGAGTTTGTTACTAACTCATGGATGAGGACGGAAGACATGAGACTTCTAGGTCAAAAACTTTATTACTCATGGCAAGTCACAGGAACGTGAACATATCTGTACCCATTCCCCTTCTCCCATGTCCTATTTAGGTGAGATGATGTGATCTAGACAGATGCTATCTATGTATTCAGTGGATATGCATTTGTGTTGGCAGGTAAGGAACATCAGGCTTGGGGAACCCATGAATTTTATAGCAAACAGTAACTAAGTATGCTCTTTGTCTCCAGAGAGGCAGTCACCTCTGATCTTAAGTCCACCAGCTGTATAAATAACACTCAGAAATGTCCCAGGAAAAGAACAGTCAAAGCCTTACAGGCTTGGCACTCAGGGAAAGGAGGACTGTCTCTGCCAACAAAAACAGCAGTGATTGCTAGGAGCTAACATGGGGAAAAGGTTGATGCTAAGGGGGCATGCTGAAGTTTTGGGGTGATGGAACTATTCTATCTTGTTTCTGATATTGGTTACATGACTGTGTGCATGCCATACCTTATAGAACTATAGATTTAAAAGGTCAGTTTAACTGTATGTAAATTATACTAAAATTTTTTAACAGAAAAAAAAAAAACAATGAAAAGGTAAATCTTAAAAGAAAAAAGAGAAGATACTTAGGACCTTGTGTTAACATCCCTAGTGGCCCTTTCTGTGTAGGTTTACTTTCCGTTGCCAATCACTTAATGATTCCATCATTCATTTAAAGTTAATTAATTATTCTTTTAGATAGACTTAAACCACCTTTTCAAACTTACTAAATCAGGACTCAAGATTTCTAAATCTTTTAGTTTTTTACAAATTTTGAGAAAGAATACAGACTGAATTTATAAAACATAATAAATAAAAATCAATATAGTTTACTGTTGGCTTTTAGTTTTTTAAATTAAGATATCCAAAACTAAAATAAAAATTGGCAAGTTTCCCTTCAGCCTGCCTACCACCAGTATTAACTGACAGACTAAATTTTCAAAACCATTAAATTGCCATTGTTCACGTTTCTCCTATTGACCAGTGATGTAAACATTCATTTCGGTTAAGAAGGTTTTTAATAGAATGTAACATCTGTTTTATGTTATATAGGAGACAGCAAAATTCTTCCTCTCTGACTGGATTATTAATGCTCATGCCTTCTATGGAATTATTCTTCATTCCCATCCCCACACTAGCTCTCTAAAGTGCAACATATCCCCTGATGTAATACATTTTCCTGCTAACTTTACAATACTGTATATACCATAACTTTAACGTGACATGCTGGTATTTCTTTATAAACCACAAATGCATTTCTTACTCTCAATCACAAATTTAAATTTCCTGTATACTCCCAGCCCACTGGGCATTTTCTTTTAAAACAGCTGAATAAAAATAGATGATTTCAATTTTTTATTTGTCATCTCATGTTTTATAGACCTCTCTTCAACTCTTAGAATGGAAAAGTGAAAAGGTATTTGTCTTTATTGCTTAAATAAACTTGAACTTAAGAAACATTGTGAACTAACCCTACTTCTTAACAGTGATGTGGATAAGCCCACGACACACATAAAATTATTTAAAATAATATTTGCATTAAATTCAAGGCGAACACATTTAACAAAGGCATTGTTCCAGTGTTCACTCTAGAATTATTTTAACATGAATGTTTCTGTTTCTAAAAGTCCTCAAAATTTGACATACATTCTTCATTTTGTTTCTGAGATTCACGCCTAGATTTATTTGAGACCGTCTTACACTTCATTGATTAAAATGAAGATAAAATATGCCAAATAGAGGGATTTCTACTACCTTTGGTTTTCCTTATTATACAATATTTTGTTCATTATGAACAGATTCTGACAAAATTGAGAAAAACTACATCACTACTGTTGATTCCCAATTAGTTTTTCAATTCATTTCCCTTGCCTAACTCTAAGAAAACTACATATGGTTTAAACCACCGGTATTTTTTACTTTCTGCCAATACACAAGCCATGCTTTTTTTGTGCTGAAAACATTCCCATGAATAATTATAATAGTCTCCAAAGAGACCAGATGGCAATAAACTCTAGAACAGATCTGGAAGCTAACCATAAATTTACCTTTTCATAGTCTCACCATAATAATACAGTTCTTTGTGCTATGCCATTAAAAACTATCGGTGATAGAAACAACATGAGTATACACTGTAGTTAAATAAAAAGATATACAATCATATTATGATGGTCTTTCGTAAGTACACACACCACTCATCTTATATTGTGATCAACAATTTTTAACAGAGGAGCAGCTTGATAGACTATGGCATTTCTAATCACATTATGTAGTGATTTTTACATTAGCAAAATTGCTATTAAAGTAAAACTCAAACAATATAATACAGCTAATGGCAACAAAAGATTTGAAGTTGAAGAAATAAAAATGTAGGATAACATTATACAGAATTGCCACTGATTTTTATTTTGTTATTCTTCTGGGAAACATAATTAAATTATTCTGGTCTTGCTATTTCAATAGAAGTAAAATGACTTGTATAATCATTTATCACTCTATTCATTTAAGAGTATCATATTTATGAGAAATAAGAATCAAGAGTGGTTTTTACAACTAGAAGCATAATTCAAAACTTTCAAAACATATTGTGGTATGTAAAATTAAATTTAAGGCATTTCTAATGCCTCTGCATCTGTAAAAACCAAAAGTTAGCCAGCCAAAGAGTAGCTCATTTTTTTTACTTTTCAATTTAAGCTACAATATTAATGTGTAACATTAGCTGTATTTTCTGTATTCATTGTAATATTATAACCTATAATGTTTCCAGTATATTATCCTTATAGCTCAAAAAACAAATATATAAAATTGCATGGCAATGGGAGAATAAAAAAATAGAGAAATAAAACAAGAGGAAGAAAAACAGTTTAAATAGAAGCAGTAAATACAAATCATAGGTAGTATGCAGAGATTACAGAAAACAAGAATAAAATGATATGTCCAAAAAAGGTATTTTACCTTTTTGTTTGCTAATGTGAGGTTTATAGTTAGTCTATTAATTTAAGTGCCTGAATATTTTAATTTAAAATCCAGTTAATTTATTGAGTATTTGTTTATAACAGTTTTCACCTCATTCTATTGGGATTTTCCACAACAGATCAACAGAAATAAGTGTTAGTTTATTTCCCTATTTTATCATAAAATATGATCTGGCATTGGAGTTGAGAAACAGATTCTATCATTTTAAGAGAGCATATATTTATTATCATTAATGGATGGTGTTTTAGTATCTCCCAAGAAGATCCTATTTCTCTTGTTTTATTGGTATGTGACCAAAATTATAGATTTTGTAATACTGAAACATCCTTGCATTCCCAGAATTAACCCTACTTCCCAATTTGGTCGCTAACTATTATGAATGTGGTATTAGATTCTATTTCCAAATATTTTATCTGGGATTGTTTCACAATAGTCATAAATAATATTAATCTATATTTTTCCTTTTTGTTTTATGCTTGCTTATTTTTCTTTCTGCTATCCTTGTTGGGCTATGCTATCAATGTGAGACCATCTTGAAATTCTAAACCATTCACCTATGCTGCTGAATGGTTTAGAATTATCTTAGAATTACCTGCTCCTCATAGATTTGGTGTATTTTCTCAGAGCAGTCACCTAGGACTACTACCCTTGTGGAAAGGGAGCTCTTTGATAATATGCTCTATTTCTTGTATGATTATTACTCCATTCAGATTTCCTATATCTTTTTAGAGTTAATTTGGCAATTTACTTTTTGGAAAACAATTCATTTAATCCCAGTCATTCTAATTCATCCAGAGAAATGTAAATGCAAACTTTCAATGAGATACTATCTCTTACATGCCATATTAATAAAGAACACTGAATATCAGCTGTGGGCAAAGGGAAGAGGAGAAATGTAGACCTCTGTAATGCTGTCATAATAAATATAAAGTAAAAAAGAACACTGAATATATGAATTAGTGAGAATGTATTAAAGCAAACATTTATTTAGTTCTAGTGGAAATAAAAATGGGTAAAATGTTTATATGAGCAAATTTGGCAACTTCTATACAAATTTGCCACACCTGAGCTCTTTGAGTCAGGAATTCTATTTCTAGTAATAAATTATAAAGACATACTTGCAAAGACAGAAAATGACATTTATATTGAAATACTAAAGCATTATAAGCCATCTAAATGTACAAAAATCGGGGACTCGTTAAACAAATTATAACCCTGTCATAGAATGGACCATTAGAGCCATGAAGAAGAATTAGCCAGATCTATTTCATATTGATATGGAACAATCTCCAAGACATAACATTAACAAAAGAAAACCTATGAAACTGTGTGTATAGTATAACATATGTATCTATAAAACATTAATATATATGCACATAGTTTAAAGGAACACAGTATTTCTGGAAGCATGCACAAGAAATTCATCACAGGGATCACATCTAATAAAATGAATTGGGCCAGTGGAGTATCAACACAGGGTAAAAAACAACTTTTCACTAAACACTCTCTGGTACATTTAAAATTTTGGTCTTTGTATACATTAATTATCTGTTGCTGGCAAACACTGTAGCTTAAAACAAGAAATATAATCTCACATAGATTTTATGGGTCAGGCATCTGGGAGTGGCTTAGCAGAGCAGTTTTGGCTCAAGATATCTCATTAGGTTGCAGTGAATAAGTTTCGAGGGCTCTGATCATTTGAGGATTTGACTGGAGCTGGCTCCTTCACATGGCTAGTACTGCTGGTGCCGGTTGGTGGTGAAAAGCTTTAGTTCCTCTGCACATGCAACTCTACAGAGGCTGATTGTCCTCCTAACACTGGAGAAGACTTTCCCATTAAGGGTGTTCCAAAGGAAAATAATGGGGAAGCAACAATGCCTTTTATGATCTAGCCTCAGAAATAGCACACCATTATTGCCAACACACTCTACTTGTTAGAAGGAAGTTACTAAGTTTGGCACATTTTCAAGAGAAGGGAAATTAGGCTCCACCTTCTAAATGATGTAATGTCAAAGAACTTGTGAACATACTTTTAGATAAATAAAATGTATGGGCTACATTTTGGAAAATAAAATAATTTTACAATATTAAATCAAAAGATTCACTTCATTCTGTGGTACACAAACTTTTATCACTAATCAAAATGATGATGGAGAGTACTGGGAGATTTAACTTTTATGAAATGGCAATACATTTTGATCCAAGATGAACATATGTTGACATCTAAAATCCAACCATAATACTGTGCTTCTGAGAAGCCACCGTAGGTAGAGCAGCAATTTAATAAATACATAACTAAAAATAACTTTAGAAGTGTCTCGGAATCCAAATACAGTACTATTTTGAAACTGGCATTGCCCAGTGCAATTTATCAATGTGTGTCACCTACTTCACATAAATAATTCATGAAAATACTAAGCAATTAAATCACATAGTCTTTAAAGATGCTAATTATGACAACAAAATCTAATTAAAGCTATCATCATAATATTTTATGTGCCAGCACTGTACTTTACATACTATTCATATCCTCATTTTGCACTTTACCCTCACACTCCCACAAGTACAATGTACATTGTACAAGTGTACAAAGGAGGAAACTGAAGCAGGAAGGCTAAGTTAAGGTGCCCAAAGTTTTATGCACCATGTAAGAAGTTTGTCATGTATTCTAAAATATATGATTTCCAGAAGTGACCACTACACCAAAGGAATATACTATTACTGCCCTGGCTGGTGTAGCTCAGTGGATTGAGTGCTGGCCTGCAAACCAAAGGGTCACTGGATTGATTCCAGTCAGGGCACATGCCTGGGTTGTGGGCCACATCCCTGGTAGGGGGCGCTCTAGAGGCAACCACACATTGATGTTTCTCACCCTTTCCCCTCTCTCTAAAAATAAATAAATAAAACCTTTTTAAAAAGAAGAAATATACTATCCTTAGTCCATTTTCCTTTATTTGGAATACTATTTTTACACTATTTTCCCTAAGATTGTGTTTTGGAGGCTCTGTAAAACTATATAACACAAACTGAATTTACTTCAAAAAACTAAGCAAAGTGTTTTCTCCTTCAGACAAATATAAAATTCTATGTTTATAAGATACAGCATCCATTTATGATTTAAAAACTCAAAATAGGTATAGAAGTAAAGAACCTCAACATAATAAGGCTACATATGACAAACCCTC
Source organism: Tonatia bakeri (assembly GCA_004024845.1). Classification (NCBI taxonomy): domain Eukaryota; kingdom Metazoa; phylum Chordata; class Mammalia; order Chiroptera; family Phyllostomidae; genus Tonatia; species Tonatia bakeri. The sequence continues at coordinate 106,275 of PVIA01003403.1, forward strand.
GGCTAACATCATACTCAATATGAAAAACTGAAAGCTTTTCCTAAAATTAGAAAAGACAAGGACGTCCACTCTCTCCACTCTAATTTAACATAGTACTGGAAGTCCTAGCCAAAGTAATCAGGCAAGAGTAAAAAATAAAAGGCATTCAAATTAGGAAGGAGGAAGTAAAAGTGTCGCTTTTTGTAGATGACATGATTCTTTATACAGGAAATCCTAAAAACTCCACCAAAAAAACTATTAGAAACAATAAACAAATACAGTAAACTTGCAGGATACAAAAATCAATGAAAATTCACTGCATTCCTATATAAAAACAATGAAATTTCAGAAAAAATATGAAAAAAATTCCTTTATCCAACAGCAACAAAATGAATAAAATACCTAGCTCTAAACTTAACAGAAGATGTGAAGGGCCTATACACTGAACCCTACGAGGCATTAAAGGAGATTTTAAAAGGCACATTGAAATGGAAAGATATTCTGTGCTAATGAATTGGAAAAATCAACATAATTAAAATGGCCATATTACCCAAAGCAATATACAAATCTAATGGAATCCCCATCAAAATTCCAATGTCGTTTTTTTGAGAAATAGAACAAAAAATTATCAGATTTACATGGAAACACAAAAGACTGTGAATTGCCAAAGCAATCCTCCGAAAAAAGAATGAAGCCAGAGATATCCCACTGTCTGACTTCAAACAATACTACAAAGCCATGATAATCAAAACAACATGGTATTAGCAGAAAAACAGACACACAAGTCAGAGGAAGAGAAGTGACAGCCCAGAGATAAAACCACAGGTGTTATCAGCAAAAAAATTTATTTATATTTTTTTATTCTTTATTTTATTGATTATGCTATTGCAGTTGGCCCATTTTCCCCCTTCACTCCCCTCCACCCTGCCCATCCACTCCCACCCACATTCCCCCCTTTAGTTCTTGTCCATGGGTCATAAGTTCTTTAGTGTCTACATGTCCCATACTATTCTTACCCTCCCTGTCTATTTTCTACCTACTGTCTATGCTACTTATTCTCTGTATCTTTTCCCCCTCCCTCCTCCTCCCACTTCCCTGTTGCTAACCCTCCATTTGATGACTTTGTTTTACTGTTCATATTTTTAATCTTCTTTTTCTTAGGTAAGTCCCTTTAACATTTCATATAATAAGGGCTTGGTGATGATGAACTCCTTTAACTTGGCCTTGTCTGAAAAGCACTTTATCTGCCCTTCCATTCTAAATGAAAGCTTTGCTGGATAGAGCAATCTGGGATGTAGGTCCTTGCCTTTCAGGACTTGGAATACTTCTTGCCAGCCCCTTCTTGCCTGTAAGGTCTCTTTTGAGAAATCAGCTGACAGTCTGATGGGAACTCCTTTGTAGGTTACTGTCTCCTTGTCTCTTGCTGCTTCTAGGTTTCTCTCCTTCATTTTTACCTTGGTTAATGTAATTATGATGTGCCTTGGCATGTTCCTCCTTGGGTCCAACCTCTTTGGGACTCTCTGAGCTTCCTGGACTTCCTGAAAGTCTATTCCCTTGCCAGATTGGGGACGTTTTCCTTTAATATCTGTTTAAATAAGTTCTCAATTTGTTGCTCTTCCTCTTCCCCTTCTGGTACCCCTATAATTCGGATGTTGGAATGTTTAAAGGTGTCTTGGAGGTCCCTAAGCCTCTCCTCATTTTTTTGAATTCTTGTTTCTTCATTCTTTTCTATTTGGTTGTTCCTTTCTTCCTTCTGGTCCACTCCATTGATTTGAGTCCCAGTTTTCTTCCCCTCACTATTGTTTCCCTGTGCATTTTCCTTCATTTCTCTTACCGTAGCCTGCATTTGTTCATCTAATTTATGTCCAAAGTCAACCAATTCTGTGAACTTCCTGATCATCAGTGCTTTGAACTGTGCATCTGATAGTTCGGCTATCTCTTGGTCACTTAAAAAAATTGGTTCTGGGGCTTTCAAATCTGTTTGAGCCATCTTTTTTATTTTCCTTCGGTTTGGTTGCCGCTGTTACGTAAGGGCAGCAGAGCCTTAGGTGTTCACCAGGGTGGGGCACCCCAGTCTCTGGGTTGTGACGTTGTATGTGGGGGCGGGGTCTGAGAGGGAACAATGGTGCTTGCTGCACTCACTCTAGGATTTCCGTCCCCTCCACTGCCTCCCACAAGCATATTGGGCCCTTCCTGTGCTGGCTCCCGGGCAGGTGGGCTTGTGCACTTTCTGGGACTCTGTGGGTTTCCCCGAGAAGTGTCCTGTGAGGCTGAGAGAATCGCCGGACCTCAGCTCCCAGACTGGGCTCTTAAGCTTTGAAACGCAGCGGCGCTGCCCGTTTTCACTTAGTTTGCACACGAATGTGTGGCTGCGGACAGCCAGCTGCCTTGAGCCCCTCACTGGGTTTGCTAGTCACCTCCGGAGCCCAGGGTCCGCCACCAGTCTGTCTGCTGCAGTCTGCGCCCTGCGCACCCACGCCTGCCAGCCAGAGTTTCTTCCCGCCGGGACCCCTCGACCCCTCTCTGCAGGCCTCCGACTCCGCCACTCCTTACCGGTCTGGATGTACTGGTTCCGACTTCCGTTCAATTCATTTCCCTCTGCTCTGGTTGTTTTCTTGTTTCTCAATTTTTGTTGTCCTTAGTTTTGGTTGCACAAGGAGGCACAATGCGAATGCCTATGCCTCCATCTTGGCTGGTACTCGGCAAAAAAAAATATTTTGACAAAGGAGCCCAAAACGTGCAATGGAGAAAAAAAAAAATCCTCTTCAATAAATGGTTTTGGGAACACTGGAAAGCCATATGCAAAATAGTGAACCTAGACTACAGTCTGTCCCCATGTACAAAAATGAATTCACAATGGATCAAAGACCTAAACATAAGATCTACAATTTGCATAGAAGAATACATAGGTACTAAACTTACAGACCTCAGAAGATTTTCATAAATTGGACACCAGGATGACTTTTGGTCAAGATGGTGGCATAGGCAGACATGGCTCACCTCTTCACACACCCATTTCAAAATTATAACTAAAATACAGAACAACCATTACTCAGGAATGTCAGAAATCGAGCTGAATGGAAGTCTGACAACCACAAAATTGAGCTGAAAGGGAGTCTGACAACTACAGAATTAAAGAAACCACATCCATCCATACTGGTAGAAGGTGCACAGATGCAGACTACCCTGGCCACACACCCATGTGGCTAAAAATTCAGCAGGAATATCTCAAGAGCAAGAAAACCCAGAGCCTCACCAGACCCCTCAGCCCCAGATTGCAGTGCCAGGAAGATAAGTCTTCACAACTTCTGGCTACAAAAGCAGCTGGGACTGAGTCTCTAGAAGAAAATTCTGAAGCCCCAAGCAGTTCCTCTTAAAGAACCCACATACAGACTTACCTACTCAGACTCACTCCCTCTGATCTCCAGAACCAGGGCAACAGCTTAAAAGGCACCAGTGGTACACAGGGAGAAACTGAAGTGTCTGGTATCAAGGCAAGCAGAGGCCATTGTCCCTTTGCTAAACATTCCCCCCACAGAACCAGTAAGGTGGTGCCATATTTGAGACTCCATCAACCTGGCTAATACTGTTTAACCTGCCTTGGAGATCCCCAGAGGCTCTGTCCCACCCAAATTATGGGCCTACCCAAGCTGCCTTTCCATAAGAATGGTGGGTCTTGGCTCCTAAATATTATCAAAGAAGCAAAAGCTGGCTTCAGTGAGCCCTAGCAGCAGCCAGATTAAATTCACAGCTTGGTTTCACCTGGGAATCTGCAAGCCCAGCACAAGTAGCAGCCTTCTTAGATTGCTTTACAGCTCACACAGGGTGCCCCAGGCAAAACACTGGTGGTGGCTGACTTTGGCCTACAGCACCCAGGAAACCTCAGGGCCAGCCTATCCAGTGGACAGCTAAAGACTATACTGGAGCACCACCCTCTTGCCCCTGCACAGCTGATCCTCTATGGATGGTGGAGGTTGGTGGTCAGTGGTCATATCCAGTCCTTGCAGCTGACTGACCTGGGTAAATCTCTCCAATTGATCTGAGAACACCAACCAAGAGAAAGGTGTACTCAGCGCACAAGAAGAGTGCACCTCAAGTATACAGCTTAGATGACAGAGGAGGCTGTGCCACTGGAACCCTATAGAACACCTACTACATGAGGCCACACTACCAAGACACAGAATCAAAGCAGCTCTATCTAATACATAGAAACAAACACAGGGAGGCTACCAAAATGAGTAGACAAAAAAACATGGCCCAAATGAAAGGATTGATCAAAACTCCAGAAAAAGAACAAAACAGAATGGAAATAAGCAATCTATCAGATGCAAAGTTCAAAACACTGGTTATAAGGACGCTCAAAGAACTTAGTGAGGACCTCAAAACCATAAAAAAGTTCCAGTTAGATAGAAATGAAGGATACATTAATTGAAATAAAGAACAATGTACATGGAAAACAACAGTAGAGTGGATGAAGCCAAGAATCAAAACAACGATGTGGAACATAAGGAAGTAAAAAACATCCACATAGAACAAGGAAAAAAAGAATCCAAAAACATGAGGATAGTGCAAACAGCCTCTGGGACAACTTCAAGAGATCCAACATTTGCATCATAGAGGTGCCAGAAGGAGAAGATAAAGAGCAAGAAATTGGAATTCTATTTAAAAAAATAGTGGAAGAAAACTTCCCTAATTTGGGGAAGGAAATAGACATGCACGTCCAAGAAGCATGGAGAGTTCCAAACCAGATGGATGAAAAGAGGCCCACTCTAAGATATAACATAAGTAAAAGGCCAAAGGTTAAAGATAAAGAGAGATTCTGAAAAGCAGCAAGACAAAAGAAGTTAGTTTCCAGGTGGTTGCCAGATGGGAGGGAGAAGGGGGAGAATGGGTGAGGAGGAGAGGGGATTAAGAAGTATGAATAGGTAGTTACACAATAGCCATGGGGATGTAAAAAGTACAGTATAGGGAAGGGAGGAGCCAAAGAACTTACATGCGAGACCCAAGGACATGAACAATGGTGGGGGGATTGCTTAAGGGAGCAGGGTGTGGTGAGGGGAGGACGACAAAAGGGGAAAAGTCAGAACAACTGTAATAGCATAATCAATAAATTATAATTTAACAAAATAAATTTGACACCAAAGGCAACGAAAGTAAAGGCAAAAATAAATGAATGGGGCAATATCAAACTAAAAAGCTTCTGCACAGCAAAAGAAACCTAACGAAAAAGAGTTGGCAACCAAATGAATGAGATATTTGCGAATAACAGTTCTGGCAAAGGGTTAATATCCAAAATATATAAAGAAATACAACTCAATACCACATAAACAAACAATCCAATTATAAAATGGGCAGAGGACCTAAACAGACACTTCTCCCAAGAAGACATACAAATGGCAAACAGATATATGAAAAGATGCTCAAATTCACTAGCTGTTATGAAAATGCAAATCACAACTACATTTAAATACCACCTCATACCTGTCAGAATGGCTATTATTAACAAGACTAGTAATCACAAGCATTGGAGAGGTTGTGGAAAAAAAGTAACCCTCATTCACTGCTGGTAGGAAAGTAAACTGGCACAACCACTATGAAAAACAGTATGAAATTTCCTTAAAAAATTAAGAATGGAGTTACAATAGGACCCAGCAATCCCTCTTCTGGGTATCTATCCAAAAAACTTGAAAACATTTATTTGTAAGGATATCTGCACCCATAAGTTCACTGAAGCATTATTCATGGTGGCCAAGAAATGGAACAACTGAAGGGCTGCATAAAGAAGACGCAGTACATATACACAAAGGATACTACTCAGTCATAAGAAAACAAAAAATATGGCCATTTGGGACTAGCATGAACCCTGAGAATATTATGCTAACAAAAATAAGTCAGTGAGAAAAAGCTAAAAACCATGTGATTTCAGTCATATGTGCAATATAAACTGAAACTCATAGACACAGGCAACAGTATGGTGATTGCCAGCGGGAAGCAGGTAGAGGACAGTAAAAGGTAAAGGGGGCCAAATATTTGGTGATGGAAGATCATTGGACTTTGGGTAGTAGGCACACAATGCAATATACATATCCATGTATCAGAGAAATGAACACTTGAAACCTATATAATCTTATTAACCAGTATCACCCAATAAATTTAAATATAAAAATAATAAAACATTCATACACACACTGATGCACAGGAAGACAAAAAAAAGATTACTGTCATATTTTCCTTTCTCTAATTTTCAATTTTCTAATGTGTTTAGTTTAACAATTAAAATGACTAAAAATTTTAAGGAGTTCTGATACAGATGTGAGAGTAAAGTGCAAATCTGGCACAACTCCTTAGATGCCAGGTTTAGTTACGTGTTGAAGAGCCCGAGAGCAGAGTTTGCCTCTCCACCTACTACACAGTTTCTCCAAAAGTATAAGCTACGTCAAATCAGAAGCTCTGTACAATGTCCCAAATCCTGTGTATTACTTATACCCATTGCTGCTATAAAATTAAGATTTGCCCCTCAGGGGCCTCAAGGAGATGGTTAAGATTGATAGTTCCTGCTGTTAATAAACTGCAACACTGGCTATATTATTAGTGACTATTATCTTTCACATTTAGTAAAATTTTCCTCAGGGTAGAATTGCATCTGTAAGTTTTCAGAAGGGAAAATGACCCATTTAAAGTAATTTAAAGAAGTACTCTATATACTTAAAATTGTAAAAGATTTCATTATTTAAGGTACAGGACACATTTATATAAATGTTTCACAGAAATATTACTTTTGAAAATTCATGTTAGAGAGTCAGGAAGAACGACAGAGATGGATGGATGGGGACGGGAGAAAGAGAAACATGGATGTGAAAGAGATACAATGATCAGCTGCCTCCCATCTACACCTTGACCAGTGATCAAACCAAGTCTAGGTATGTTCCCTGATTAGGAATCAAACCTGCAACCATATGGTGCACAGGACAATGCTCTAACCAACTGAGCAACCTGGCCTGGGCAGAAAAATAACTAAATCACATATAGTAAGTCCTCACTTACTGTTGTCAAATAGGTTCTGTGACTTTACACAAAACAACATATATCGAACCAATTTTACCACAGACTATTTGATATAAACAAGAGTTAAATTTCCATAACATTTCATTAACATTATAACAAAATGACATTATTCAAGGGCATACTGTATAGAAAAGGAAAGCAGAGAATAAAAAATTATGGTAGGAAAAATAAAAAATATATACAAATAAGTGAACTGTACTTATAGAGAGGACCTTAAAAAATTAATTAGCTTAAAATGAAGCCACTTAGGTGGGCTCTAATCCAATGGGACTGGTATCCTTATAAAAAGAAGTAAGTACACACAGAGCAATACCAGGGGTCTGCACACAGAAACAACTATGTGAAGAGGTAGCACGAGGAGAGGACTCAGAAGAAACCAAAGCTGCAGACACCTGGATTGTGGACTTCTAGCCTCCAGAACTGTAAGAAAACAAACTTCTCAGGCTTAAGCCACCAAGTCTGTAGTACTGTTATGGAAGCCCCATCTAACCAATACAGTATGTATTTGAAATTATATAGTGTTCTGTATTATTTACTTTTCTGTCACATAAATGCTATTATTTGAACAAAACAATAGTAATAGTTAATAGTGGTAATTATTAATAATTAAAAGTAGGACTAATTAAATATGAAAAAATATAACAATTGATATAATGTTTCTTTTGTTAAAAGATACACAACGACTTATTTTAACTTTTCTTAACTCTTTACTAGATATTTATATTTTATAGGCCATATGTATATTCTTAACATACACAAATGTAAGATATTTAAAAAAGAGAGAAAGTAGAGTTGGATTAAACAGATATTACCAATGTTCAGTAAAAAATAATGACATTTTTCTTTTCGACCCATGAAATAACAGAATATTTTTATTCTGTGTTGTTTCTTTTCCAATAATACTTCTCTGAACTGACTGGAACCATTAGGCCATCTTTCTTTTACGTGTAGTAAAACAATATAGTTAAATGTAAATTTCACTTGGACTTAGAGCTCTGCTCTTACCAAGTCCACATTCTTGGTGTTAGTCCACATGTGACGGCACCAAACTAAATATCCTCTCAACCAAAGCATTTGAGCTGGTATTTAGATATAAGAATTAGTTTCTAGCTATAAAAAATATGCATCTACCTTGAATCTAAATGCTTGTTTTTATATTCCAATTGTTTATCAATCATGCCCTTCTGTTTACAGATTGATTATACATGCTATCCACCTCTAGTAACAAACTATAGAAGTGATTCCTGAAAGTACAGTCTTTACGCTGTCCATCTGTAAAATGACCATCATTTCAAAACAATCCAAAGTACATTGTTAATTTCAATTTGTGCTGTCAAAATTGGATTCCAATCCAGGTAAGTTACAGCTTCAGTAAAGAAAGTGAGAAAGCCTTATTTAACTTGACTGCCCGTCTGTGGTGACCTTTCCCCCCACTTAAGTTATAAAGAACGTGTATTACACAAAAATGAGTCATTTGTTGTATGAGATTTTTCTAGCCTCCTATGGCCTATTCAAATGTCATCAAACACTTTAGAAAAAATGGCATATAAATTTCTGTTATACTGTAATCTTTTTCTCCATTTTCAACTTCTACGTATTACCAAATTAGAGAGGACATTCTTCTCATCTCACACTGAAAAAACATTTGACTGCAGCACAGCTTATCTAAGTCTGGCAACAATAATAGCCATCTTCTAGGCACATGTCCAAGGAGGCTATTTCTTCCCATACTTTAAAGTCAAAAATCTCATTAAGTACATCTATACATATTGAGAATATTGAAAAGTGACCAAAACATTCACTAGGAAAGCAAAAATACCACAGGTAAGCAAATCACATACCCTTTCTGCACTGTTGTTCATAAGGTATGCAGGATATGTAGCAAATGAGATCTTTTTATTTTCATTAATAAGAATTTGTCAAATTTTAATGATAATTTTAATTTTAATAAATGGAATTAATTCATCCTCTGTCAAATATGCAGATGAAAAAGTCTAGAATTGTATTTGGGTGTAATTCTACAATATTTTATTTTATGCTGCTTACGGTTTCATTAAAATCTTTAACAACATGATTTAACAAGTCAAAATACCTAAGAGATAATGGGAACAGTTTCTTGCTGACATGATTTGCCATATCACTTGATATATCAAAATATGATTGTTGGTAAGATCTGATCTATTGAGCTCTATGTTATAAAGGGTTGAACTTTTCTTTCCATATTACTTTCAGTTTATATTTCATAGAGGTGATGGTTTTTGGAAATAATAATCCCTTTCAATGTTTCTGCATATTTTTCCATAGCTACCATGTAAGTTTTGGGTAAACTCCTGAACAAGGAGAAATCTATCTAATCCTGGTGTTGTATGGAGAAATCACCTTGAAGCACTGTTAGCCTCCAATAACATAAGCAAGCAAGCGACCCCAGAGGCCACAGAACAGAAAGGGACTCCCAACCAAATTAAGATATGAAATCACAGATTTACCAATTTAAGACACAGCAAGAAGCAAAGGAAAAACTGGGGGGTAACTTAATACTTTGGGGTATAAGCAAATACTACAAGGACCATACTACCTGAATGTTCAAACGTCCTGTCTCTCTCCATCTCATCAGCCTTTCTGATGATGATGATGATGATGATGATGATGATGATGATGATATAGTTATGAAACAGGGTCACAATATGAAAAAGGGGGCACATAGATAGTAGAAGTGTACTCACTCTCTGGAGGAGATTCAAAGACAAGGATGTTAAAGCTTAAAACAGGAAATAAAAATGAAATAGCCTGCTGAACAGTCATGGTTTTAATTGCCTTTCTCGGGCAGTATATGTGGGGCCAGAATTAGCACACAATGAGTGATCAATCTGAGAGTGATCTAACTGTCAGCCTAGTGGTTCCTGATCATGCCATGTTCTTTCCATTCCATTCTATGAGTAATAATCTTACTTGTTACAATACAGTTTTTCTTTCTCCTATCTTTAACAGTCTTACAGGTTACAAACTTACTTGCTATTAATATTTAACACAGCTTGTCAAGCTTCCCTGTTTCCCAAGCTACTTGCTTATTTACTATCTATACTTATAATATCTTATGAGTTTTGCTTAATTCTCAGAAGCCATCAATTTACTATCTAAGAATTCTACCATCCTGCTTATTTTTGTTTACATAAGAATTTAGTATTTTCAAAATACATTATTACAGAAAACACATTTTATACATGGTATATAGCAAGAAGAATATGTAGAATCAAATGATATACGAACACCTGAATGATGACTGAATTCTTATCTTATTTTAGACCTTACTCTATTTTAATCTCAGTTCACAGCATCCAGCAGGCACTTAGTGAGCATACTTCTATTGGACTAATACTTTTGCCCAATTTTGCTTCTTCAGTAATCTAGATAGAGTGTTAGAGAAAAACTAAAGCTGTAATCCAGCTGTTTTCTGGAGTGAAGGATAACCCAAATGGATAAGAAGACAAGAGCCCAAAACCAACCCATCAAACACACTAACAAAACCCTGTACCTTCCCTGGTAGGCTGTGCCTGTCAACTCTTTTCTATTGTATTTGCCTAGACTTTTCGGACAGCTTTAAAGTCCAATTTCAATATCCCAATTTCAAAGCCCAATTCATTCACCACATTAGGTACAACCAAGACTATTTTAGGGTTGTTACCTTTAAGGCTGTAAATACTCTGTCCATTAAGAGGTAAATTAAGTATTGTTAAAATGAAGTAAACTCAAGAAAAATAGGGGGAAGCCTTCAATGCTAGTGGTTTCCAAACTTTCTTTGAAAAGCAATGTAATTTTTTTAACATTCATTATCTCATTAATCCTTACAATTTCCATCTAAGATAAGCTTTAGACTGCATATTTACATATGAAAGGCCCAGAAAAGTTGAATAAATTGATCATGGTTTAATAGCCAGTGAAGTGACAGAGTCTGATCTTAAGCCCGGTGCTAATGGACTCTCATGATCCCAACAAAAACCCCATCCTCTTATGTTGTTCACTGATGGCTAAATAAGCAAAAAACATGACTGTTCAGCAGGCTATTTCATTTTTATTTCCTGTTTTAAGCATAATGAATGCATTGGGCTAATATCATTCCCTACTAAAGCATTTCTAGAACCTGTCTAATATTTTAATTGTGCTAAAATAGACAAAACACAAAATTTACCTCTTTAATCATTTTTAGTGTACAAGTACAGTGGTATTTAGTACATGCACATTGTTGTACAACCATCACTACTATCCATTTCTAGAACTTTTCTCAACTTGTAAAACGAAAACTCTATATCCATTAGGCAGTAACTTCCCATTTCCCCTTCCTGAAAATCACCATTCTACTTTCCATCTGTACAAATTTGATTAATACATGTAATTCATATATGTGGAATCATTAGTATTAGCTCTTTTGTGACTGACTGACTTCACTTGGCATTAACGTCTTCAAGATTCTTCCATGTTTGTATCATGTGTCAGAATTTCCTTCCTTTTTAAGGCCAAATAATATTCTATTGTGTATACATATACACACATACCTATATTCATTTACCCACTGAAAGGCATCTGGGTTGCTTCCATCTTTAGGCTAATGTGAATAATGCTGCTTTCAATTCTTTTAAAGTAACCTGTCTTAATTTGCTCAGGCTTCCATTACAAAATACCATGAACTGGATGACTAAAACAACTTGAAATTTATTTCTCAAGAGTTCCGGAGGCTGAGAAATCCAAGATCAATGTGTAGAAAGTTAAGGTCCTAGTGAAAACTCTCTTCCTGACTTGTAGATGGCCACCTATTCAATGTGTCTTTGGGTGGCAGAAAGGGAGGGAGACAGAGAGGGAGAGGGGGAGAAGGAGAGACAGAGAGAGAGAGAGAAAGAAAGAAAGCTGTCTGGTGTATCTTCTCATAAGGGGATCCCTTATGACCTCATCTGGCCATAATGACCTCTTCAAGGCCCCATCTCAGGCATTTGATGATCAAATACCATTATACTGAGTGTTAGGGCTTCAACATATGTATTTAGGGGACATAAACATTCAGTCCATACCATACTCAGAAGTGGAATAGCTAAATCAGGTAGTAATTTTATTTGTAATTGTTTCAGGAACAGCCATACTGTTTTCCATAGTGGCTGCACAATTTTTACATCCCCTCCAATAGTGTACGGGATTCCAATTTTTCTACATCCTTGCCAACATTTGTTATTTTATGTTTCTGTGATAGACACCATCCTAATGGATGTTGTATAGGCAGTGAAACCTGTAAAAGCTAATATACAAAATAGAAAAAAAAAAAACAGAAAAAGCAGATTACTCTGCTTTTAAAGCAAAAAAACCTAGATCAAATCTAGCATTACCCTTACCTCCTTATGACAGTCTCTGAGAGGCTCCACAGTTTAAAATCTTTAGAAAACAGGCTGATAAACTAGTTGTATGCTGGTGGGAGTGGTTCAAGTTGCGTAGAGAAAATTGCTATTCAGAGTATCTTTCAGTTTTCCTAGTTGAAGTTTAAAACTTCCTAAAATCTAGGACATGCAATAAAAATCCTACTGAGAAAACTGAAATTATTATGACTCAGCTAGGAATAGAACATCACATTGGAGGTGTACTTGGGAAGATATTCAGAGTTTTGCCTTCAAGTTTCCAAAAACTGAAGAAATCAGATATATAGCATATGAGTACTGATATACTTTTATTCTGGTTCTCATAATTTTTTTTGTTTGTCTTTTAGGGATAGAGAGGATTGCTGCTATCACATTACATTGTACTTAATAGTTTATGGTTCTCTCTCTCTACCCCAACACTCCCATTCTCCAATACATTTTCACTACAACAAAAGCTTCAAGAGTATGGGCTAAGTTGATTATTAGCTTTTGCAACACTAACATCTAACTGATTACCTGGCACACAGTAGAAATTTAACAAATGGCAAGGAATAAAGGAAAAAAAAGACAGAAAGAGGAACATTTATTGTACATGTTGGCTGCACTGAACCAAACTGAATTTCAGCACTCCATCTGATATAAAAGAAAGATTGCTAGTCTGGCAATGAGGATAAAATTTCAACTACAAATTATGGTCAAGATGGAAATGTATGTAAACAGGCTTTACCTCCTCTTGCAACCACAGAAAGAATTACAAGTATAAGTCAAAACAAACAATACCCAGAACCATCAGAAAATTGAGCTACATGGAAGTCTGACAACCAAGGACTTAAAGAAGCCCATTCATGCAGACAGGTAGGAGGGGTGGAGACACAGAGACATGGTGTGGTGAGGAGAGGCAGCAGAGGTGGAAGAGGCAGTCCCACATTCACATGTGGTGGGGTAAAAATCAGGAGGGATACCTCTAGAGCAAGCAATCCCAGCTGCAGGCTAGACCACAGCCCAGGATTCCAGCACCAGGAAGATAAATACCCATAACTTCTGGCTGTAAAATCCAGTGGGGATTGGGGTGGTGGAAGAAATTGCTGGACTTTCAAAAGACTCCACTTAAAGGGCCCACACAGACTTAGAACATACACAGATTCACATTCTCTGGGATTCAGCACCAGAGCAACAGCTGGAAGGGCACCAGTCACATATAGGTAGTAAGTGAAGTGACTACAAACAGGGTGAGTGCCGGGCAAAACTCTAGAAGCCAGGCAGTGGCACTGTCCCCTCTTCCAGCCCTTACTCAACACAGAGCCACAAAGCAGTGAGGCAGGATGCCCCACCCTGACAATTACCTAAGGTTTTGCCCCACATAAGGTGCCTTTTCTACAATAGGCCATACTACTGAGACAGTCAAAGCAGCTCTACCTAATACACAGACACAAACACAGGGAGGCTGCCAAATTGAGGAGACAAAGGAATGTTGACTAAATGAAAGGATATAACAAAACCCCACAAAAAGAACTAAATGAAACAGAAATAACCAACCTATCAGATGCAGAGTTCAAAACACTGGTGATCAGGATGCTCAAAGAATTCACTGAGTACAGCAAAAGCATCAAAAAGACCCAGGAAGAAATGAAGTGAAATAACAAAAAAAAACAGGGAACCAACAGTAGAGTGTATGAAGCTGGGATTCAAAACAAGTTGGAACATAAGGAAGAAACAAGCATTCAACCAGAAAAGCAAACATTCAAGTAAACGAAGACAGTATAAGGTATCTCTGGGACATCTCCACACATACCAACATCCACGTCATAAGGATGCCAGAAGGAGAAGAGGAAGAGCAAGAAATTGAATACTTATTTCAAAAAATAATGAAAGAAAATTCCCTAATTTGGTGAATGAAATAGGCGAGCAAGTCCAAGAAGCACAGAGAGTCCAAAACAGGATGGATGCAAAGAGGCCCACTCTAAGACACATCATAATTAAATTGCCAAAGGTTAAACATAAAAAGAGAATCTTAAAAGCAGCAAGAGAAAAGCAGAGAGTTACCTACAGGTGAGTTCCCATAAGACTGTCATCTGATTTCTCTAAAGAAACTTTGCAGGCTAGAAGGGACTGGCAAGAAGTACCCGAAGTGATGAAAAGCAAGGACCTACAACGCAGATTACTCTATCCAGAAAATCTATCATTTAGAATGGAAAGGCAGATAAAGTGCTTCCCAGATAAGGTCAAGTTAAAGGAGTTCATCATCACCAAGCCATTATTACATGAAATGTTAAAGGGACTTATTTTAGAAAAATTAGAAGGTCAAAAATATGAGCAATAAAATGACAACAAACAACTATCAACAGCTGAATATTAGAAAACAAACTAAGCAAACAATCAGAACAGGAACAGAATCATAGATATGAGGATCAGTTGGAGGATTATTAGCTGGGATGGGGAAAGGAAAAAAGGTGAAGAGATTAAGCAGCATAATTTGCAGGTACAAAATAAACAGGAAGATGTTAAGGACAGTATAGGAAATGGAGAAGCCGAAGAACTTATAGGCACAACTCATGGACACAAACTGAGGAGGCAAATTGCTAGAGAGAATGGGGGTACTGGGCGGAGGGGGGTTAAGGGATAAAAATTGGGACAACTATGATAGCATAATCAATAAAATATATTTTAAGAAAAGATTCCAATTACAAATATATCACTAATAAAATAAAAATATTGGATGAGCCACTCAAAACTTTAAATTCCATGTACTTCTTTGCTAAAGACAGAAACAAATAAACCATTAATAGAGTACATTGTTACAATACAATGCATGTAAAGTATTATAAAAATTGCAAAATAGTAATAGTTGGTGATGATTGTTTAATTAATGAAACCAATATCAGGTAGAAATCTAATAATGTTGATATTATTTAAGTAATAAAATATGAGAAGGTGGAAACTGATGAATACACTCAAGAAAAAAACAGAATTTATTAGTGGACAGCTAACAGTCTCCCAAATCTACAAAGAGAAACAGCTGAAGCGGTAGTAGAATGTGCTTTGATAGACTGAGGCTTTAAAACAGGTATCTGACAAACAGAATTATGTCGCCGCCCTGGAAATTCATAAATGAAGCCCCAAACCAGTGACTGTCTTTGAAGACAGGACCTTTCAGGAAGAAATTAAGTTAAATGAGGTCCTAAAGTGGGGTCCTCATACAATATGATACATGGTCTTACAAGAGGGAGAAAGACAAGAAATATCGCTTTCCATGTGAATACAGAAGAAAGGACACATAAAAACACAGTGCAAAGACCGCCATCTACAAGCCAAGAAGGAGACTGCTCCAAAAACCAACCCTGATGGAACCTTGATCTTGAACTTCGAACCTTTAAAACTGTGAGAAAATAAATTTCTCCTTTAAGCCAACCAGTCTGTTGATATTTTGTTATGGTAGCCTGAGCGAACTAATACATTATCCTTTTTCTGTTAACCCGAGCTCATAATGTAGCCAGCAGGATGTTCTACAAAAACAACACAAGTCAACTGATTAACACAAAGACTCTTCAAGCCACTACAAACCAGTGGCCTCCTTAAAGATTAATTTTCACAACCTAAAATATTTTAATACGATGATTAAATGTGAGTTTTGTCAATATACAAGAAAATTATAGTGTGTCTAAATCAACTAACATTTATTTCAAAAAAGAGAAATTGTTCAACTTTTGTCATTTTCCACTTCCCCAGTCTTTAAAGATAATAAAATTCCAAAGAAAAGCATTAATCAATGAAAAATAAAAATAATCCAGGTCCATCATAATTGACCTATGACTGCAGTGAGTGGGATTTTCAGCTAGTTTTTAAATTACAGAGGTAAGAACCAGAGCTATGTAAAGTTTTTTCATGTCCTTTATAATTGAAAGTTTAAACAGAACACTAATCTTCTCACTCAAGATTAAGTTAGGCTGGTGACTTGAAGAGTATATGTCAAATAAGTTTATCCAATTACCCACTGGAAAATATAGATATGGGTATAGACACAGATACATAAATTTATACATACATAAAAATTTATGTATGCATGTATGTATATAAAGATATACCCAGATACAGACACACAGATATAAATATTCCTATTTTCATGTATATAAATATATGTATCCACATGTAACACAAGAAAACTTGTATCTCATTACAGAATTGTCCTCTCTAGGTACTACATGAAATGCAGAAGCCACAAGGTTTAATTACATTAAAAAAATTAAAAACTTCAGCACAGCAAAAGCCACTATAAACAGAGTTAAATTACAATAAGAAATACTTTCAACTTAAAGAATAAAAAGCCATACTATCCACAATATGAGGAATTGTACAAACCAACAACATGAAAAATAATAGTCAAAGAATCTGACAACTAAGAAAGAATAAATGTAAATGAACAATAAACATTAAATGATGTTTAGGCTTACCAATAACCAAAGAAATACCAATTAAAATAAAGTAATTTTCATTGATTGATTGGAAATAACTGCTAAAATCCTAATTCAAAACCAAAGAAACTATTCCATAGCAACAAAACATAGACTGGAACAATTATGTACAATAACCAAAAGTCTAGAATCATTTTGAATCCATTTATTTATAACTTTAAAAATTATTAACCAACCTGGGCCACTTTCATTGAATTCTGGGTAGAACCACCAGCATGATATTCGACTTTGAATTTTTTTACAAGTTCATCAAACCTATAAGAAATCACAGTAGAAAAAGTAAGTTAGCATCTGTCAGTTTTCACAATGCAAATTTTTCTGATTAGAAGCACGTTAATGACAATTAGTGGAAATTTTGAATTATATAATTATGTTGCATAAATGAATTAAAATACTGTGTAAAAGTCTTTGCTAAATATCCATGCTTATTTATTATATAAATTTACAACTATAAGAATTTAAAATATGTAGGCTTTCCATTATTAATCATTAAGCTAAAGTTAGAAATAAAAAATCACAATTATAAGCAATACATATTTTCCTACATTAAGTGGTGCTCTCTAGAATCCTTATAAATATATATTCTAATAAGATTTAAAAGTCTCAGATGTCATGAGGACTAATGGTTTATAATTTAAAGAATCGGGAAACTACGGTGGGTTCTGTGACTCTAGGCAAGTTGCTTGGTCACCATTTCTGTATCTGATGGAGAAAGATAATCTAAGTTTTGAGACTTCATTATTTATCGGATAAAAGTTATAGAACTTCGCTCCAGGAAAATACATATATTCACTATGCACAGAACCTTTCTTACAAGATTATCCATGTACACCCTTCCTTAGCGAAGGGGCTATGAACAGTGATTGAAGTAAGGGTCAAATTACCTCACATTTACTAACCTGGATCACAAATCAATATTCCCTACTACATGTCTTTAACTTGTTAGATGCTGTGAGAGATATCCAAGAGGAATGTACTTTAATTTCAAAGGACTGACAAGCTTTGGAGGGAGGGACAAAAGAATGAATACATATGACAACATAGAGAAAAGTAGAAAATAACAATTTATCGAATAACCACATGTAAGCAATGTAGACAGTAAGTGCTACAAGACGTCAAAGAAGAGATTAGGATGTGAGTACAATATTCAAGGAAGACTTCAGTCTTGAAAAATATTTTCAAAACTTTAAGTATAAAAGTAGATATTGCTATTCAAGTGAAACATGCACAGAATACACACACACACACACACACACACACACAATAAATGCAGAGAGGGTTAGATTTGGGGTAGAGAAAATGGAGTTATAGCCAGCTCTATACCTCCAATTGCCTTGGGATTCCACCTGTAAAACCCTGAGATGTCAATGAATACAATCAGCAAACCTGCTCAGAACTTTGACAGCTATATTGTATATCACTAATACTACTAATGGAATAGTAACAGTAGAGAAGACAAAGTACACAGATACAGCAAGGTGAACAATTTTGGTAGTTTAGTAAGTTGTCCTCTAATTACTTTATTAACTAGGTATAGGCTAAGACTGATGTTAGAGCTTGGAAGACAAGGGGGGTAAGTGGACAAAGTAAATACAGAATGGTCAAATGCTAGATTCATTTGAGGTCCTTCTACTTCCCAAAGCTAATCCTCAAAAGCTTTTAGACCCCATTTGTAGTGGGTTGAATGGTGGTCTCCAAAAAGATATGTCCCCTCAGAACATGTGGATGTAAACTTATTTAGAAAAAGAGTCTCTCCAGATATAATAAAGAGCAATTAATAATTCTTAATTAACTCTCTTGTATTAACTTTGCTGGGCCCTAAATCCAACAACATGTCTTCTTTTAACAGACAAAAGAGAAGACACAGTGAAGAAAGTCATGTGAAGACAGTGGCAGAGATTAGACTGATTGGCCATAAGCCAAATAAGCCAAGGAATGCCAACACCCACCAAAAGCTAGAAAACGCAAAAAAAGGATTCTGCCCTAGGGCTATGTAGACGGAGCACAGCCACTCCAACACCTTGGTTTCAGACTTCCGCACTCCAGAACAGGGACAATAAACTTCTGTTCTTGTAAACCATCAGGGTTTGTGCTGGTCGTGACAACACCATCTTTCCTCACTTTTTTAAGAATCTCTTTCCTGATGTTACAGCCTTCTCCATTTTATCATCAATTTGTCCCTTTCAACTAAGAATCAAATAACTGTAACATTTAAGGAAGAACAAGATGGGCCTAACTTTGTTTTTTTAACCAACTATATTTTTAAAAACTTGGGAAAGTACAAAAATGTAAAATAAAATGTCTGTGTTGGAAGGCATACAGCATACTGCTCAAGAGCAATATGAGGACATAATGGAAAGCTCAATGCACTACTTGCATGACCTTGGCCACGTCGGTGGTTTTGGTGTTTCACTTTCCTGATTTAGTAAAAAGGGGCTTATAGTACCCACCTCATAAACTTGTAGTGAGCCATAAGGGGAGCGGTGGGGATGAAGGAATGAGGGACATCTGTAATGTGTCGACAATAAAAATAAATAAACAAACAAATAGATTTGGATAAAATGTTTAAAATATTAACTTTAGGCATATAGTAAATACTATATATAACTATGGAACCTAATCCTTAAGCCTCAGAAGGTTCTGAGATTATGTAAGTTTTAGAAAAACTGTAATAGTTACAGGTTCCTTTGTTTCAGACTATCTCAAGGCCTTTAACATGCTCATATTCACTGTGAAAATACAAGATGCAGATAGAGCACACACATTTCCTAAGCTTACTTGGTCATGTAGTCCTTTTTCTCTAGAGCATCGAGCAAAGCTAAGATGGTAATAGTCTAGAACCACATTGGTCCAATAAGGTAGCTCCAAGCCTCATTTAAATTTAAACTAATTAAAGTTAAATAAAATTTAAAATTCTGTTAATCCGTCTCAGTAGTTGTATGTTCAATAGCCACATGTGGCTAGTGGCTATCATACTGGGCACACAAATACAGAACATTCTCACATTGCAAAAAAAGGTCTATGGGATGGTGCTGAGAGTTCAATAACAAAAACTAAGTAAACAGAGTAAACATGATCAATTTCACAGCTGAAAGGGACCTAGTAGAATGCTTTCATTTAATGAATGAGGGCTGTGAGACATAGTGTACCTAAGCGGATTGGCAAACAAGGGTCATATATGACGCACTGCCGAGTTCAAATCAGAACAATAGACTCAGAATTACTTGTTAATTAAAACACACAGAAATTAGTGTATATTTCTCTTCATTCTGGTCAACTAAGAGTTTTCTATAAGAAACGAAAATTTTGCTTACTAATGTTACCTTTGGAATCAGTTGAAGAGGTATAAAAATTATAGGACCTCATATTTCAAGACAAATTAATGTAGTATAGGTTTAGTTCTTTTATTAAGTCTTACTGGATATCAAAAAGCATGTTTGCATATGTAAAAATAAACAAAAGTATAACAGCATCACATGTAGAAAAGATGCTACATAGACCACAATTTTGAAAAATAACAAATTCTAGTTTAACAGAAAGCAAATGTAATACATTGACACAGCAGTGATACGCGATATAATAGTAGTAGTACCTTCTTTAAACACTAGTATTTGGAATACCAATGTAGCTGCCTAACCACTCTTAATTTACCACAAGAGTAAAATTTGATTAAATGTTCTAATCTAACATGGTAAAGTCCTCCATATTCTGGCAGTTGTGTAGACTCTTAGCCCAGCTGACTGACTGACTATCTATCTATCTATTTATTTTGGTTAATAGTTTCATTGAGATGTAACTCATGTACCATATAGTTCATCCATTTAAAGTCTACAATCCAATCATTTAAAATATATTCAAAGTTGTAAATCATCACCATAATCAGTTTTAGAATATTTTCAAAAATAAATCCTACATCCTTAAGCTATCAAAACCAAATCTTCTCATCATTCTCCCCCACCCCAAACAACCATTAATCTACTTTCTATTTCTATAATTTTGCCTATACTGGAGATTTCATATAAATGGATTCATATAATGTACATATGGTTTTGTTGATCAGGTTCGTTTTACTCACAATGTTATCAAGTTTCATACATTCTGTCATATATGCTGTAGAATATATAAGTACTTCATTCCTTTTTGTGGCTGAATAACATTCCATTATATGGGTATATCACGTTTTGTTTATCCATTTATCCAATGATGAACACTTCGGGTTGGTTTCACCTTATGACTATTGTGAATAATACTGCTATGAACATTTGCACACAAGGCTTTTTGTAGACAAAATATTTTCATTTCCCATGACCTAGGAATAGACTTTCTGGGTCAAATGTTAACCCTATGTTTAACTCTCTGAGGAACTGCCGTACTATTTTCCACTGGCTGCCTAGTTTTTTCTAAGAGACAACACAGGGAAATGTGCCTAATTACTATATAAAAAAGAAGCAAACTGGAAATAAAGTTTCCATACATTAACTTTGCCAGTTGAGTAATAAAAATGGGCATAAATAAAAAGTAAGGTGAAAGAAATCAAGTTGGAAGTTAAGAAAAATACCAAAATATTGTATATAAAAAATAAAAGATGGAAAGTATAAAAGATAAATTAAAAGACACAGAAAATGAATCAGGTGACCCAAGATCTCCTTAAAAAGATTGATACAACAGGAGAATAGACATAATGAAGGGTAAGAAAAAAATACCAGAAAAAAATGTTTTCAAAAAAGAAAAATATTAGTCTTCAGATTTATCCAAACACCAAGCAACTCTACTTTGCAGTGGGGACTAAGATCCATACTTGGACATACTTGTTACATTCCTTAACTCTCAGATACAGAGAAAAATCCTATAAGTTTTAGAGTAAAAATATCACATTACCTAAAAAGGAGTGAGAATCAGAATAATACCTGACTTCTAAAGAATATACAATGCTAGCCCTGACTGGTGTGGCTCACTGGGTTGGGTCATCCCACAAACCTAAAGATCCCGGTTTGATTCCTAATCAGGGCACATGCCTGGATTGCCACCCAGGTTCCCGTTGGGGGCGTGTGAGAAGCAACTGATCAATGTTTATCTTGTACATCAATGTTTCTCTCCCTCTCTTTCCCCCTCCCTTCCCTACTTTCTACAAAAATCAATTAAGTCTTTTTTAAAAAGAATATAGAATGCTGAAAGTCAATGGAATATTCTATCCTATGCTAGGAGAAAAGATTTTCAAAACAGAATTCACTATCCACTCATATCATTAATTCACTGGTAAGGGAAAATATTTTCCTATCCCTTACCTTATATGAAAATTTAAAAAATACTACAGAGGAGGTATACAATCAAAAACAAACACAAGAAAGAAGATAGAATGGGATTTTTTAAACAGAAAAACTGAGAACTGTGTATGGCTTTGGAAAAGTAAAGGAATCCAGAAAAAAAATTAAAGAGGATCCATTAAACCTTATTACATGCAATATTCTTCCTTAAGTAGCAAAAATTTTAATAACAAATAATTGTATTTTCTATAAATCAATCTAATCATACCATTGGGTTCTACAGAGAATAATATTTACATAGTTATTTGGTAATTAAGTTTTGTTAAGTATTTTACTTTAGAATCTATGCAAACTATAAAATATATAACATTTAATTATAGTTGTGAAACAGAACGTAAAAACATTATATATAAAACCATACAGATTTCAAGTGTACAACTCAACAACAAAACTTAGATATTAAATTAAGCATAAAAATATATCTTGGCCAAAATATTAAGATTTTTGTTGATATTTTCATACTTTGGGGATGTTTCTTTTTTTTAACTTTCTAAATGTTTAACATTAGCTTAAGATAATATAACTTCAAAAAAGAAATCTAAGTAAATATTCAAAATAGCAAAATAAAACATCATATATAACACTGACATTTTAAAGTTCGAAGAGTAGGGAGATGAAAAGCATTCTAATTCTCTTTTAATTGAAAAGAGTCTGTAAGTAACTCAGATGTTAATAATCAATTTTTAAAAGAGATTTTAAGTATACTGTTGAAAGTCAATCAATAGAAAAAATATATAAAATAATGTAAAACGGTATTTAGAAGTATAACAAAACAGTAAGAAGGGAAAAACAAAAAATAGTATACACTGTAATCTTCATTTTTAAGATGAGTGTGAGCAGACATTTAAATCTGTTAATTCAAGAATGAGGCATAATTACATTACTTAGATTTATGACAGTAAACTAAAAACATTAACTGTTAGTGTTTGCAGCTCTCTAGAGTGCCAATTTTATTTTATTTTGTTTTAATAAATTCCTTAAGGGTATCTACAATAAATGTCAATTTATAAAATACAGTTATGTGCTGCTTAGAGATGGGATACTTTCTGAGAAATGTGCTGTTAGGTGACTGCCTGTTGGAGCAGTAATCAGATTAAGGAATTTTCTGATACTTATAAAAAAAGAGGGTGTTTAACGTGGAGAGGGTGCAGAAGTGAGGGATAAATATTTTGACCCTGGAAATTTGTTTGGTTCCTCTGACCTTGTCTGGCACAAAGGGCATTGAACTGATAGAAGAAATAAAACTTACCTATGCTTTCCATCATTACAACATGAAAATTCTTCTGAAGTACAAAGACAGACTGGCTTCACGCTACCACAGAAAACTTTTTACTAAAGTGGCACTTCATATTCGTTAAGGTAGCTCCTATGGACCTGTGTTCTTGTACAAATATGAGGTCCTCAACAAAGTATTTACAGCAATATTCTGAGGACTAACGAGTTAGATCTGTGAGGACTAACGAGTTAG
The DNA here is from genome assembly GCA_004024845.1 of Tonatia bakeri. Classification (NCBI taxonomy): domain Eukaryota; kingdom Metazoa; phylum Chordata; class Mammalia; order Chiroptera; family Phyllostomidae; genus Tonatia; species Tonatia bakeri. The sequence goes on from PVIA01003403.1 coordinate 129,976, forward strand.
ATCTGTGAGGACTAACGAGTTAGATCTGTGAGGACTATAGTGCCCTCTGAATATGCACCACTGAGGGGACCAGCTCTTGTGTGCTGAGCAGGTTAGCAGCTCACTGATGCTGACATAATCTGTACCCAAAATTGAGGTGCTGTTAGCAAGAGGAAATCAACTGCTAAGCCCCTCAGAAGGAAAATAAATATCCTCCCGAACTGCATGTGTTTCCATTTGTTAGAGGAAATTCAGCCTCATTATAATAATCTTATAGGACCACTGTCATAAATATTCAGTCTATTGTTGACTAAAACATCATTATGCAGCACATGACTGTATTTGTAAAGTGAGCACCTGTGTAACCACCACTGATAGACATATTAGATAGATTACAGATAAATGGATGGATGGATGGATGGATGGATGGATGGATGGATAGATAGACAGACAGATAATGATATATATGAGCTTAACCATTTCTGGGTCTTTACTCTGACTTTGTCTCTGTATCTATATGCCTACCACTGCACAAACTCCATTTTGTCTTATTACCATCACTTTGTTAAGTCTTAATGAAAGGACAAGTGTTTTCACTTTGATCTTCATGAGTGCTTTGGGTATCGGTCCTTTTGTACCTCCACATTGACAAACTAATCCATTTCTTTAAAAAAAAAAAAAAACAACTTGCCAGAATTTTGGACTAGGATTATATTGATAGAAAAGAAGCGGTATCTTTCCAATATCAAATTGTCCAATCCATGATCATGTATATTTATTGAGGTCTTTAACATCTCTTAAATAAGTTTCATAATCTTGCCATAAATCCTGCATAACCTTTATTTTAGAGTCACTACCTCACTCTTCCTGTATTTTAATACTATTGGAAGTAATGTCTGTTTAAACTTAATTTTTATTTGTTGCTGGTATTTAGAAGTATAATTATTTACATCAATTTTTTCTAACCAAGTTCCTAACATTTCTAATTAATTCTAATGCTTTATCTGTTTTTGCCACACAGAAATAATTATCATTTGTGAATAATGACAATTTTCTCTCCCGCTTTTTTGCCTTAGTGCACAGACTAAGACTTGCAATACTAACACACATAGAGGAAAAAAATAGTAGTGACCTGGTAAATTCTAGTAAATCCCCATGAATGACAGGGTAGGTTCATTTCCCAAAACTAAATGTTTTTGACAGAAGTGTTTAATTTTTCAGTCTGATTAATTTTTACTGCATATTTATATTGCTTCCACCAAAGAGTTAAAATTTTTTAAATGTCATAGACATATTTCTATTAGTAGATATTTTCCATATATTCCAATTTAGAAATCTTAGGCTATCAAAATATTTACATAATATAATTCAACAAAATTACAACATACATATGTAAATTGCAAACAAAATTATACACTATGTATATATACTAAAAAAAAAACAAACAAGAAAAGTACAACCAAAATGTTAATAGTGGTTAGCTCTAAGGTAGAAGCAATTATGGATCTTGTAATCTTGTATACATTTATTTTGATAATCTGTATAATAAGCATAAAAATTGTTTTTGTAATAAAAACATTTTAAGTCTTTCATTTTATAATGAAAGAACACAGTAATTTTCCATACAGTTATTTAAAAAGAACTACATATAGAACACAGCTGAATAAAAAGCACAGAACAGAATAGTAAACGGTTCTGAATGAAACAGGCAAGGAAAGTTTAACATTTGAACTGGAATTTGACAGATAAGGGAGAAAAAATAATCAGGGCTAAAAGTAAAACAAAAATGACATATTCAGAAAAATGATTTAAACACAGACTAAAATATAGGTCAAAATCAAAGTAGTAAAAACTGACAAAGAAAAGGTAGGTTATTCTCTCTGCCAGGCTAATAACTTTAGACATTATTCAGTAGACAACTAAGAATTATTAAAAATCTGTTTACTACTAATGTGAAAGGCAGTTTAAAAATGATGATAGCACTGTTTGGAGGACAAGGTGGAATAAAGAAAGTAATATAACAAATATAAGACTGTATGCCAATTATACTTAACTTAAAAAAATTTAAAAAAGGTAGGTCTCCTGACTTTAGTTCACACCAAGGAAGATCAGATGCTGAGCTAAAAAGAGCAAGAGAGAAGTCACCAAGCTCAGGAGTCATTTCCTGCGCTAAAGAAACAGCATGCAAATGGAACATGTGACAGAGGGATGACAGCTCAGAGATTTTCAGTTTGGATGACTAGTTGGATGGTGGTAGGAAAGGAGATGGAGGAGAGAAGAAAGACCATACGGAGCAAAGGGAAATCCTAAGTAGCTGACTGACGAATCAAGCAACATTTCTATTTAGGGAACTGACTGAAATGAGGCAAGATTTCTTCTCTTTTATTTTTTGCATGAATTGGGTACGAAAGTCATATTTTGGTTTTCTTTTTATAATTTCTAGCTGTTACATTTGTCTATGAATAGTCTACTTTGTCAAAATTATCATGGACCTGGTGGAAAATACTTCAGTGAAACACAAAGTTCAGGCTAAAACATTAATAACCTCAAAACCATGAGTACAACTTTATAAGGAAATAATGAATTATGTAAAAACCTTAAATATTTTTAGGTGTTTAGGGATAAAAGAGTTTATGGTATATTTATATTTTAGGGAAAGCTAAGTACTTCTACTATGTAATTTTTTTTCTAGAGGGAATGACATGTGGCAATTTTGTACTTTATAGATTTATTCTTACTTTCTCCTTTTGGTTGAGCTCCTTTGTTTGAATGGAGAGGATATGAAACACCTCAATCAAAAGGCTGACAATTAAAATGAAAGTAGCCAATCCATTTTCCTACTACCAATCTATCTAGAAAGGCCAAATTAAAAAAGTACATAGTTTTATGATGTTAAAAAACATTCCAGAGGGCAAGTAACTTAAAGTACTAAAGCAAAATTGAATTCAGTGTTTTATCAAACTTCTGGTTGAGTTTACAGTTGACAGAAGTCAAGAATATAAATAACTAATTTGATTATATAAATATTTAAAGCTTTTCTGTATTAAAACCAATCAAACACAAAATGTTAAATATAAATGTTTAACAAATGTGAAAAATGATTTTTACTTAAAATATTTAAATATTATTTTATACATTAATTTAATTTTAGATGATTTTATTAACTTAACATTTTTGGTTTTTACTTGTATTTTATTATATTATTACATTTGTCCTCATTTTTCCCCTCTTGCTCCCTACCACTCAGCACCCCCTCAGGCAATCCCCCCAACCTGGTTCATACCCATGGGTCATGCATGTCAGTTCTTTGGCTACTCCCTTTGCTATACTGTACTGTACATCCCCATAGCTATTCTGTAACCATCTATTTGTACTTTTAATCCCCTCACCCCTTACTCATTCTCCCACCCCACCATCTCTTTATTTTTAACTTTTTGCATTCTAATTAGGATGTGTCTTGGGGTGGGCCTCTTTGCATCCATCTTGTTTGAGACACTGTGCTTCCTGCACTTGCATATCTATTTCCCTATTACCAAATTAAGGAAGTTTCCTTCCATTATTTTTTCAAATAGATTACCAATTTCTTGTTCTTTCTCTTAACCTGACACCCCTATGAAGCAAATGTTGGATTGCATAAAGTTACCCTGCAGGCTGCTTACACTATCTTCATATTTTTGGATTCTCTTTTCTTCTTCTTGTTCTGATTGGTTGTTGTTTGCTTCCTTGTGTTCCAAATCATTGATATGATTCTTGGCTTCATCCACTCTACTGTTTTTTCCCTGTAAATTGTTCTTTATTTCAAATAGTGTATCCTTTGTTTCTGACTGGATCTTTTTTATGCTTTTGAGGTCCTCACTAAATTCCTTGAGCATCCTTATAACCAGTTTTTGAACTCTGCAACTGATAGACTGCTTATCTTCATTTCATTTAGCTCTTTTTCTGGATTTTTGATCTGTCCTTTCATTTGGGCCATGTTTTATTGTCTACTCATTTTGGCAGCCTCCCTGTGTTTGTTTCTATGTATCAGACAAAGATACTTTGACTCTGGTCTTGGTACTGTGGTCTAATATAGTAGGTGTCCTATAAAGCTCCAGTGGCACAGCCTCCCCTATCATCCAAGCTGTGTACTCGAGGTACACCCTTCTTGTGGGCTGAGTATACCCTCCTCTTGTAGTTGAGGCTTGGTTGGTGATCGAAGATCAATGGGAGGGATTTACCCAGGTCAGTCAGCTGCAAGGACTGGCTGTGACCAATTACCACCAACCTCTACCCTCTATGGACAATCAGCTGTGCAGGGGGTAGGAAGGCGGTGCTTAGACCTGATCTATAGCTGTCCACTAGGTGTGCTGGCCCTGGGGTTTCCCAGGAGGTTCAGGCCAAGCTCAGCTCCTACCTGTGTTTTGCCTGGGGCCACCCTACCTCGGCTATAAAGCAATCTGAGATAGCTGTTACTTGTGCTGGGCTTGGAGATTTCCAGGTGAAGTCAAGCTGTGAATCTAGGCTGTTAGTTGTGGGCCTGGGGCTCACTGATACCAGCTGCTGCTTCTTTGTTCATCTGGAAAAGCAGCTTGGGTTGGCCCATAAATTGAGTGGGATGGAGTCTCTGGGGATCTCCAAGGAGGGTCAAACAGTGTTAGTGAGGCTCATGGAATCTTAGATAGGGCACCAGTCTGCAGGTTCTGTGGGGGGAGGGGTCAAAAAAGGGAAAATGGTCTCTGTTCGCCTTGATGCCAGACACCTCAGCCTCCCTTTGCATACCAACTGGTGCCCTTCAAGCCACCTCCCCAGGGCCAGAGCCCAGAGGGAGTGAACGAACATGAGTAGATGAGTCCCTTGGGTTCTTTAAGAGGAAATTCTTGGGGCTCCAGCCGTTTCGTCCACTGACTCAATTCCCACTGGTTTTTGCATCCAGAAATTGTGGGAACTTATCTTCCTGGTACTGGAACCCTGGGCTGGTGGGCCTGGTGTGGGTCTGGGACTCCTTGCTCCCGAGATATCCCTCCTTACTTTTTATCTACCACATGTGGATGTGGGACTAGCTCATTCTGCATCTGCACCCCTCCTACCAGTCTGGACGGCTGTCGTTTCCTTAATTCTGTACTTGTCAGACTTCCATTCAACTTGATTTCTGCGAGTTCTGAGCAATGGTTGTTCTATATTTTAATTGTCATTTTGTTGTGGTTCTGCAAAGAGGCATGCCTATGCTACCACCTTGACTGGAAGTTAATTTAATATTTTAAAAATATTATTGTAATATCCTCATACAAAATAAAAATAAAATTATATCTCAGATAAATGAACAAGAAAATAAAAATGACAACTGTTGAAAACAGTCTCACTCACTAATAAAATACATATAAACAGATTTCTGTACATTAAATTAGTCAAAAATATAAATTATAATAATCAGCATTAGAGATGTGCAAAATCTGACAGAACCACACGGTGTTAGTGACAAAACTCTTTTGGAAAGTAATTGGGCATTACACATCAAGAATCATAAAAATGGACAGTTACAGTCACAATGCAGGCGTAGGTAGAAACCCTTCCTGACACAACCAAAAGGAGGATAACAACTGACCAAAAATCAATAAACATCCAGAAGTGCCAGAAAATCACACTGCATGGAGCTCCAACAACCAAGAAATTAAAGAGTCAAACAGAACAACCAGACGGGTAAGAAAAACTGGGGAGGCAGCGGACTTAGAGGGCCAAGCTGGCTGAACAGGAAACTGAAACTCAGGGCTGACTGTGGACTACAGTGGTTGCTACAGTGGGAGAAACTCCCAGTCTCACACCACAGTTCACTGGAAAGTGGGGCTAGAGCTGAGCAGGAGAGCTAAACTGTTCCCTCTCTGGTCCCTCCCCCACAGGCAGCACCACAGTGCAGCAAGGACAGTTGCCCTGCTCTGGTGAATGCCTAAGTCCCTGCCCCCTTATAACTTAACAGGTAAGCTCAGACAAAGAAATATGGCCCCAATGAAAGAACAGAGCAAAACCTCAGAAAGAGAGCTAAGTGATGAGGAGATAGCCAACCTATCTGATGGAGAGTTTAAAGCCCTGGTAATCAAAATGCTCACAGAACTGGCTGAACTTAGTCGAAAAATGAAAGAACAAGTAAAAGATACCCAAAATGCAATAAAGCAAAATATTCAGGGAACCAACAGTGACAGGAAGGAAACCAGGATTCAAAGCAACAATTTGGAACAAAAGGAAGAAATAAACATCCAACCAGAGCAGAATAAAGAAACAAGAATCCAAAAAAATCAAGAGAGGCTGAGGATTCTCTGGGACAACCTGAAATATTCTAAAATCTGAATTAAAGGGGTGACAGGAAGAGAAGAACAGCAGCAAGAAATTGAAAACTTATTTGAACAAATAATGAAGGAAAACTTTTCCAATCTGGCGAAGGAAATAGACTTCCAGGAAGTCCAGGAAGCTCAGAGAGTCCCAAAGAACTTGGACCCAAGGAGGAACACACCGAGGCACATCATTATTAAGTTACCCAAGATTAAAAATAAAGAATCTTAAAAGAAGCAAGAAGAAAGGAGACAGTTACCTACAAAAGAATTCCCATAAGGCCGTCAGCTGATTTCTCAAAAGAAACTTTGCAGGCAAGAAGGGGCTGGAAAGAAGTATTTCAAGTCATGAAAAGCAAGGACCTACATCCCAGATTGCTCTATCCAGCAAAGCTTTCATTTAGAATGGAAAGGCAGATAAAGTGCTTCCCAGATAAGGTCAAGTTAAAGGAGTTCATCACCGCCAAGCTATTATTATATGAAATGTTAAAGGGACTTATCTAAGAAAAGGAAGATCTAAAATATGAACAATAAAATGACAACAAACTCACAACTATCAACAAATGAACCTAAAAGAAAAGAAAAGAAAAACAACAAAAACAAAAACTAAGCAAACAACTAGAACAGGAACAAAATCAGAGAAATGGACATCACAAGGAGAGATTTCAGTGGGTGCAGGGAGGGAGGAATATGGGGGAAAAGGTACAGGGAAGAAGAAGCATAATTGGTAGGCATAAAATAGATGGGGAGAGGTCAAAACTGGTATAGGAAATAGAGAACTCAAAAAACTTTTATGTACAATCATGGACATGAACTAAGGGTGGGGAATTCTGGAGGGTTGGGAGGGGCCGGGCAGAGGGGAGATTAAGGAGAAGGAATTGGGAAAACTGTAATAGCATAATCAATAAAATATACTTAAAAAGTCATAAAAATGTTTATGTCCTATTGTCATAAAATTCCATTTCCAGGACTCTATCTTAGGGAAGTAATCCAAGTCATAAATAATGCTACATGTAAGAGCTGCTCATCCTACCATAATATATAATAAAGTAAAAACAACATAAATATCTGAAAATAGAAGAATGACTAAGTAAACTATGGTAATTATCTTAGAAGAAACATAATAAACTCATATAATAATTATTTATACTCTACATTATTCCAGGAATAAATTTATGGCTTATGAAGATACCTATAATACGGAGTGAGTAAATACATTAAATAAATATCTGAAAATGACATTAAAACAGAAGTAGCAAATTAAGAGGAAGTTGAAAGAACACAAAATATAAAACATGAATACTTTTAGTTCAGGAAAGCCAAAATATAACATGGAATACCCTTACATTTACTATTCAAAGGCAGTATCAAAATATAAAATGTATTCAACATGTTTAGTAGTTTTCTTTAGAAATTTTTAAAAATGGACTTCCGGCCAAGATGGAGACATAGGTCGATGCACCGTACCTCCACACACAACCAAGACAGGAACAACAACAATTTAGAAATAGAATAACATCCAGAACAGACAGAAAATTGATTTAAATGGAAGTCGGACAACCAACAAGTTGAAATAGACTTGTTCATCCAGACCCGTAGGAGGGGCGGAGTCGGGCAGCTGGGCTTTGGGTCGCAGTGTGGAGAGCAGAGTTGGGACCGGGAGCCTAAGGCATCCAAGGGTGTGTAAAACATCCAGGGCACGCAAGACTGCAGCGGGAGGACCCTGAGTGCGCTTGCAGCAGCTGGCAGGCTCCGGCAGAGGGGTGGAACCCAGCAGACCCAGTGAGGCAGCGACTGTAAAGCAAGGCAGTGCACGCAACTCAGAATCCCAGCGCTGGGAAATATAGCCTTGGGACACTGATCGCGGATGCCTGTGGAAGTTGAGGCACAGGAAGAGACACCCAGCCCCACAGGAGAGGTCCTTGGAGGGTTCCACAGCGTGCACAAGCCCACCCACATGGGAATTGGCACCAGAGGGGCCCAGTTTGCTTGAGGTAAGCAGCAGAAGGGACTGAGGTCTCACTGAGAACAGACCAACCACCACTGTTCCCTCTCGACCCCGCCCCCACATTCAACATCACAACCCAGGGACTGGGGTGCCCTGCCCTGGTGAACACCTAAGACTCCGCCCTCTACTGTAACAAGCACAACCAGACCAAAAAAAAAAAAGAGAGAGAGAGAGAAAGAGAGATAGCTCAAACAGAAGAACAAATCAAAGCCCCAGAACCCATCCTTTTAAGCGACTGAGAAATAGCCAACTTATCAGATGCATAGTTCAAAACACTGGTGATCAGGAAGCTCACAGAATTGGTTGATTTTGGTCACAAATTAGATGAAAAAATGCAGGCTATGATAAGAGAAATGAAGGAAAATGCACAGGGAATCAATAGTGATGGGAAGGAAACTGGGACTCAAAACAATGGAGTGGACCAGAAGGAAGAAAGAAACAACCAAACAGGAAAGAATGGAGAAATAAGAATTCAAAAAAATGAGGAGAAGCTTAGGAACCTCCAGGACATCTTTAAACGTTCCAACATCCGAATTATAGGTTTACCAGAAGGCGAAGAGGAAGAGCAAGATATTGAAAACTTATTTGAAAACATAATGAAGGAGAAGTTCCCCATTCTGGCAAAGGAATTAGACTTCCAGGAAATCCAGGAAGCTCAGAGAGTCCCAAAGAAATTGGACCCAAGAAGGAACACACTAAGGCACATCGTAATTACATTAGCCAAGGTAAAAATGAAGGAGAGAATCCTAGAAGCAGCAAGAGACAAGGAGACAGTCACCTACAAAGGAGATCCCATCAGACTGTCAGCTGATTTCTCAAAAGAGACCTTACAGGCAAGAAGGGGCTGGCAAGAAGTATTCCAAGTCCTGAAAGGCAAGGACCTACATCCCAGATTGCTCTATCCAGCAAAGCTTTCATTTAGAATGGAAGGGCAGATAAAGTGCTTCTCAGACAAGGCCAAGTTAAAGGAGTTCATCATCCCCAAGCCCTTATTTTATGAAATGTTAAAGGGACTTACCTAAGAAAAAGAAGATTAAAAATATGAACAGTTAAAAAAAAGTCATCAAATGGAGGGTTAGCAACAGGGAAGTGGGAGGAGGAGGGAGGGGGAAAAGATATAGAGAATAAGTAGCATAGACCGTAGGTAGAAAATGGGAGGGTAAGAATAGTATGGGACATGTAGAAGCTAAAGAACTTAGGACACATGGACATGAACTAAATGGGGGGAATGTGGGTGGGAGAGGGTGTACAGGGTGGAGAGGAGTGAAGGGGGGAAATGGGACAACTGTAATAGCATAATCAATAAAATAAAGAATTTAAAAAAAAAAGAAAAGAAAAGCTGGAAAAAAAAAAAAGAAATTTCTTCCAAAATACCTCCTTTTTTTAACCTTACATAAATTACCCATAAATCAGCAAGACAAATGACGAAGTTACATAAATATAAGAAATTTAATTAAAAATTTAAGAAATACAATTTATTTCCTGACATTTCTGAAAAAATAAGTGCCTGACCAGTGATGATATTTTTCATATTACATGCAGTTGACTCCCGTCAAGTCGGACATCCTGTGTTCGCTCCAAGCACGTCACAGGGAGCCTTGTGGTTAAGGGCACTACAGTACTGTTCGTAGTTTCTAACTTGAGCACGCTTGATCTGTTATTTCACTTATTGTTATAGAAATACTTTTTAATGTTTACTATAAATATTAACTTCAAGAATGTTATACTATCCAGAATATATAAAGAACTCTCCCTGGCTGGCATAGCTCAGTGGATTGAGCGCGGGCTGTGAACCAAGGTATCGCAGGTTCGATTCCCAGTCAGGGCACATGCCTGGGTTGCAGGCCACGGCCCCCAGCAACTGCACATTGATGTTTCTCTCTCTCTCTCTCTCTTTCTCCCTCCCTTCCCTCTCTGAAAAATAAATATATAAAATCTTAAAAAAAAAAAAAGAACTCTCAAAATTCAGTAATGCCAAAACAAACAATCTAGTAAAAAACTGGGCAAAAGATTAATAGAAATCTTACCAAACAAAAGGTAGAGATGGCAAATAAACATAGATTTAACATCATTACTCATTACAGAAACCCAAATTAAAACCATAAGAGATACATCGATTAAAATGACTTTAAAAATTGACAATACTCAGTGGATTGAGCGCGGGCTGCGAACCAAAGTGTCGCAGGTTCGATTCCCAGTCAGGGCACATGCCTGGGTTGCAGGCCACAGCCCCCAGCAACCGCACATTGATGTTTCTCCCTCTCTCTTTCTCCCTCCCTTCCCTCTCTAGAAATAAATAAATAAAATCTTAAAAAAAAAAAATTGACAATACTAAGTGCTGACAAGGATGTAAAGCAACTGAAACATTCATACATTGCTGACAGAAATGAAAAATGGCATAGCCTCTTTAGAAAGTAATTTGGCAATTTCTTAAAAAGTAGGCATGTAGTTACCAGACAATTCAGGTACATGACTGTTTATAAGAGCCTTATTTATAATCACCAAACACTTCAAACAACCCAAATGTCCCTCAACTAGTGAATAGATAAAGAAATTGTGGTACACACATGCAAGAAATACTATTAAGCAATAAAAAGAAACAACCAATGATTCAAGAACGTGGATGAATCTCAGAAATATTAGGCTATGTGAAAGAAGCCAGACATAAAAGGGCTACATACAGTATGATCCCATTTATTTGACATTCTCAGTAAGCCAAAGCTATGGGGACAGAAATCAGAGTAGTGGTTGCCAGCAGCTGAAGGCAGAAAAGAAACTGACTATAAAGAAGTATGAAATGGGGGTGGGGGGCAGTAGAAATGTACTATTTTGGTGATGGTTACACAAACTATATAATTTGTCTAAACTCACAAAATTTTTCACATAAAAATGAATTTCAACCTATGTAAATTATAGCTCAATAAACCTGACTTATTAAATACACACATGCACAATCTAGGTAAGCAATTACAGAAATTCCAAAAGATCACTTCTCCCTCTATGCATTTATGTATATGCATATGCACATATATACCTGTGTGCCTCCACAGAAAGGCATAAACATGGACACACAGCGACATATGCAAAGCACATTAGAAACTCAAAGCAACCTTGTAAGATTAATACAATTACCCCAATTTTCTACACAAAGGCACAAATTTAGAATTTTAGTGACTCATTTTTAAACTTGTCATTTTGAAATAGTTTCAAAGTATGAACAGGCTGCAAGAATAAGAGAACACCTATACACCTGCCAAAATTCACCAATTTTTGCACGGTTTTCCTTTTTCCCTATAGATACATAAATGTTTAGTTTTTCCAAATCATTTTGGAGTAGACTGTATATACGCATATAATACACTTTTATTATTTATAATATCTCAATGAAAATTTCCTCAGAAGATAAAGTTTATATCTATGAAATCATCTCATTTTATGGGTTGCTATGTTTATGTCCAATTAACCCAACACAATCCAAAGCTATTGTCTGACCTCATCTCTTGTCATCTCCCTTCCCATGATGTATCTCTCTCCCAGTGAGATCCCTTGCTCTTAGATCTAGAACAGTGCTCAGTGCCCCTACTGGACAAGCTCCTTACAGGACAAAAAAGAGGACTCTAAATGAAATGGACTGAGGATGATACACTGGAAAGAGGGCTTGACTCATCCTGCTCAAAACATAGGTCTCGGGTCTGGGATGGCCTTTTTCTTTTCAGGAGTGATGGTGTCTGTCCTTGAACTACACTCTCCACAACTGCTGTATTTTGCCATGTATAATGCGCTCCTGTGTATAGTGCGCACCCAAGCTTTGGGCCCAAATTTTCAGGAAAAAAAATCTTTCATTTTAATTGTTTAATTGTATTTTTATTTATTTATATTTAGAAACAAAACCAGTTATCATATTTCAGGCTATTATTTTACATACAGATATCATTACTGCTTTCTAGAGTTACACGTTTAACACATAAGCATAAATAAAAGATCTAAAAACATTTATATAGATACAGAATTAGTACTACCCATGTTTAATGCACATCCTTATTTTTCCCTCAAAATTTTGGGCAAAAAAGTACACATACACAGAAAAATACAGTAACTTCTTTTTCATGGTCTCTTAAAGTCTCCCACCCACCTCTATTGCCCTAAGGTACAGACACATAGAAGCAGTAAGATCTATATTGAAACATGATGCTTCCTCTTCTATTTATAAGAAATTTAAATTCTTAATATATTCTTTCTCCTAGCAATTTTAAAGGTGCAGGTTACATGTGATTATATTTGTGTCTCTTGTTTTCACAAGGATGAAGACCTGGCTGGTGTGGCTCAGTTGGCTAAAGCGCCCTCCCGTAACCAAAGGGCTGCAGGTTCGATCCCCAGTCCATGTGCATAAGATCCCCAGTCTGGAAGCATGCAGGAGGCAGCCAATCCATGCTTCTCTCCTGCATGGATGTTTCTCTCTCTCCCTTCCTGTCTCTCTAAAAGCAATGGAAAAAAAAAAATGTCCTTGGGTGAGGATTTTTTAAAAAAAGGAAGCATGAGGAAATTCATGTTGATTATCCTCCAAGTCCAGTTTGTGATGTTTGATGGATTTCTCACAATTATTAAATGGCAGACTTGGTATATATTAAAGAAGATCTAGCCAATAATTACGAAAACATTAAAACCATATAAAATAAATATGGCCTGGAACTATATGAATTACTTTTTAATAAAAGACAGTTGTTAATTATTTTTAAGATGCATTCTATAAAGCCACAAAGACAAGAAAAAGAACAAAGAAAAAGGGAGAGAAGAAACTGAAGAACAGAAATAGTTCTTTAAATTTTAACGGCAATTTTTTCTAGTTGTCTGATATGAAGTAAATACTACTTGAAATGAGACTGTATAACTTCACACCAATAATTCTTATATTTTAAAAGTCTTTATAAGTAAGATATAAGAAGAATTATGAATGGGAAAATGTAGAGAAAACTACCCTCTACATTTTCTAGTTCTATCTTAGGGCAAGTGCTTCCCATTATTTACAGTAACTAAGGCCTTTTTTGTTCCAGTCTTGGGGGTGGGGGATGAGAGTTCAGAATATATCGGTAGACAAAGAATATCTCACATTGTGCTAACATCACAATAGCACACAAACAAACATCAACAATTTTTAATATTTCACAAAGGAAGACATATGAAAGATAAGACACAAGTAAAATCTTTACAGTAAAACAAAAAAAATTAACTTCCTTAAGAACGCATTCATAACTGCCAAGTAGTGTTTTGCATGAAGTTCTTTACTGAACTTCTCATCTAAGCAAATAATAAAAAAAAAACAACAGCTAATTCTAAACAGGTTATACTTATTAGGACCAAATGCTAATAGAATAACACGGGGTGGGGGTAAGTCCATAGGCAATTTTAAGATTCAAAGCTTTGAAATCTTTTACCATAAATGTTTAGTGAAGTTAAAAAAAAATTCACTTAAATGTCAGTTTGATAAAAGCCAAAAGAACATTTCCCACATGTGTTTACACTTAAGCATATTTTAAAAAGATGGAAAAAGTAACAGTCATTCAAACCTAAGGTTAAGCTATTAGTTCATAAAGATTGTAATTTAAAGGTACTTCTCCAACCTCTAACTTTATTTGCTTTGATAAGAAAGCAGTTTTAAGCATGTGTTACTTACGTAAGTCCTTATTCAATTCTAAAATGTTTCATGGTTTAATTACTCCCATTTATAATACTAAAGATGAACGAAGATTTTTGCACATGAGATAAAAAAATACTGTTGACAAGCTCTTTGTATATAAGCATAGATGATTAAAATAAAATGAATAATTCCTAAATTCAAATACGTGATATGTGCATTAGGCTTCTGCCCATTATAAAAATGCACAACACAATTTTATTTAACCAATTTAGAATTTTTATTAAATAGTAAAATTGCTTGACATTTACTTTTAAATCCTACAAGAAAAAGCCATATATAAGGAAAAGACCAATACAGTAGGATAAGGGTTCTCAAAATGAGCCATGTAATTAATCTTCTGGTAAACCTAAAGCATCTTCCGTATGTCTGCAGTCAGTTACAAAACATAAATTATACCTTCCTTCTCCTATATTGGTTTTGTTTCAGCAGTTTTTTCTCTATCACAGAATCCATGGTTTGTAATCCATGGCCTTAGTGTCTCTGACCACAGAAAAATTTAGAAACATATGTTAACAGATTGAGAAAAAGTATTCAAGCAATAATCTGTCATTTTTCCTACACCAATTTTTTTTAAAAAGCACTCATCAGAAAGTCAAACTTTTAAATCTCTTATCACATCATAACATGGAATTTCTGATTCTAAATAGCATATACAGAGACTCAGCCAGCATTCTTACTGGTAACAACTAGAAAAATCCTATCAGTTATAATCATTAAAGGTACCAAAGAACTATAGAAGCAAAAAGGATCAAATGAATAAATTTCCAGGGAGGCGAGAACTGTTCAGAGGGCAGGCCACACTGGCAGCTGTTTGTCTGACCCGTCCAAATTTGTAGTCAGTAGCATGAGGTTAGAGAGACAAAATCTGACGTATCGGAGACCACAAACATTTTGCATATGGTTTACCCAGTAACACATTTGCAAAATTCTGAAAGTGAATGGTACACTAAGAAGGGTAATCAAAAATCACCTAAAAAGCAGAAAGTTCTCCCAGCCAGGCAGAGCTTACAAAACAAAGGCCAGGAGAAAAGGAACTAAAAATATAATAGGCAAGAGTTTTATAAAAGTCCTGGGAGGAGTGGAGATTAAAAACTAAAGATGAACCCCAATATGCTAAGGTTGTGGGTGTGATCCCTGGTCAGGGTACATACAAGAATCAACCAATGAATTCATGAATAACTGGAACAAATCAGTGTGTGTGTGTCTCTCTTTCTCTTTCTCCCTTCTTCTCTAAAAATCAATTTAAAAAATACTAAAGCTACATGGACACTTTTCCCTTGGGCACTGAGAGAGTACATGTATCTATACTGATTACGCCTAGAACTTGAAAATTCAGATTTTGGTCTTAGAACACTGGGATAGGGGTGGAGGCCAAGGTTAAAATGAAACAAGAGGTAGAGATTTCAGCCATTACATATCACTAAAGGGATAAACTGGAAGCTGAGAGCCTAAGCTGACAAAAGGTCACTCTCCCACTTAAGATATTTGCCACATTTTGAAGACGGATAGGGCAGAAGGATAAAGAATTAAAGCTGTAAACCTCTTAGAGAAGTTCTGGTGTCATTGTTCTTAGCAGACAGTTTCAGAGCTGATAAGACAAACCTGCGAAGATCTCAAGTAAAAGTCCTCAATTAAAAGGGTTAAGCTCTAGGAACAGAGACTGAGTAGACTGAATCTATCAAAACTGAAAATCAACTTTGGCCTACCTTAATCCTTGATTATTGGCCTCATAAAGAAAAAAGTGAACACTCTAGTAGAAGATAAAATCTGAGGGATCTACAGTTCTTAAATAAACAGTGTCTGGAGAACAATAAACAACTGATAGTTACGCAGAAACAAAATAATTAGACTTATAAAATAAAAAAAATAAAATAAATAGTTTCAGAAATGATTCAGACATTGGAAATAAATAAAGGGACTTCAAAAGAACTATGATAATTTTCAAGGAAACAAAAGAAAGGATGCATAAACTAGATAAAAGAATGGAGAATTTCAATAGAGTTGAAATTATAACAACAAGAATAAAATAAACATCTGGAACTTAATAATTTGATATATGAGTTTAAGAACTCACTCAATAAGTTTAAATTTAGACTATTCTCTCTGTATCTTCCTACTACGTAGCCAGATGTAGGCTCAGTCATGGATGTGTATGGCAGATATGGGAAAATAAAGTGCCAGTTCTCTGGCCAGGAGAACAAAAAAAACTGCAGGGAATCACAAAGTACTAGAACTCTTGAAACAACTAGAAACAATGAAAGAGTCAGCAAAAAACAGAAGATACAGAGAAGACCGAGGGAAAATTGAGTAAGTTAAACTTTAAAACTCACTAGATACACTCAATAGGAAAATGAAAAAGATCAATAAAAATGTTTCAGACTGAACAACAGAGGCAAAACCAATTTTCAAAAAAGTGAACAAAGACTCACACAACTATGAATAATACTAAAGATCTATTATTTATGTCATTAGAGTACCAGAAGAAAAATAATTATAATACAGAAAAAAATTTTGAAGAAATAATGTCTTAAAAAAACTCCCAAATTTGATTAAAGGCATACTCCTACAGGCTTAAGATAATCAGAAACCCCAAACAGAATAAATGGAAAAAAAAAAAAAAAAAAAAAAAAAACAAAAAAAAAAAAAAAAAAAAAAAAAAAAAAAAAAAAAAAAAAAAAAAAAAAAAAAAAAAAAAAAAAAAAAAAAAAAAAAAAAAAAAAAAAAAAAAAAAAAAAAAAAAAAAAAAAAAAAAAAAAAACCATGCCCAGACACATGAGAAAAATCCAAAGAGTGGAACTGGGTAAACTATCAGTATGTAAGAGGAAAAGGTAGTGGCAGACAGGAAGAGAAACAAACACCCACCTACCAAAAAAAAAAAAAGCAAGGTAGAAAGAAAAAGAACCAGGAGAAAATGAGATTTTAGGAAGGAAGAAAGGAATATCCAGCATCACCAAATCCCTTACTAAGAACATGTAAGACAAATTTGATATTAATATGATAAAAATATAATATCATATTATAATCCATCAGAGTAGACAGCATTTCTTAATGCTGTCAGACCTGGCGTTAATATCATGTTCATCTGTCTGGTCTGACATAAGGCAAGTAACTTAAATTCTTTCAGATTAGGTTTCCTCAGATTTTCTTTCCTAAGGTATCCTTAGTTTTTCTCAAATATTTTTTAAAACAATTTCACACTGATTTGGATTTTGCCTATGTCCCAGATAACATACTGGACACTAGGTAGAAAGTTAAGGCAAAAAAAAACCACGAACACAGAACATAGTTATTAGAGAGAAAATCAACTATAAGATATAAATTTTAGGTTAACACTTAGATGTGATGCTACATGGTGAGAAAAAACAAAATCAAATTGTTTCTAAACAAACGAGCTTAAATAAGGTGCTCCTAATGGCTTCCTCTACAAGGGACTCTAGATGAGGAATAAGTGCGCAGTTGTGTGTGATGCACCACTTCACTCTTTCATCTGTTAACCCCTTATCTTTCAATCAACACAAAACACCACCACTCTGTCGTGAAGATTATGTCAGTGCTTTGAAAATAAGCACTCAAACATTACCGATTATATTTATAATTGTGAAGGAATAACTCAGTTGCTGCTCTTGCAGAGAATATTCAATGTGGCTATCCTTTAAAAAAAAACTAAAAGGTTTGCATCTTTACAGTTTTATATTCAAACTTCCCAACATCTTGGAAAATACTTGATGTAAAACATTCTCAATTCCTGCTTTACTAAGTCATGAAGAATGAAATATATTGCATAAACCATTAAACAATTAACTAAATGTTACAGCTATAAAATGCCTTTTAAAGGCAAAGATTTTGAAAATTTATCAGTACAGAGGTTTTATCTTATGTCTATGCAGCACAAGACATTAACATCAGTATGAAAAGGGTTTAGATACTGAAGTGATGTTTTCTTTCATCTTCTGAATACTACAAACAGAGATTACAATAAAGAAAACCACGAGTTTGCTAAAGTTTAAAACATCTGGGGAATATCTCAAGCTATTCATTCTTAAGAGCTCCATGTAAATGAATAGCCTGAAGGGTAGATGATAAATCTGCTCTAAAAGTGGAAGTATGTTTTTAATCCCATTGAGTATAAACAGATTTAAGAAAGAAAGGGGAGAGAGAAGGAAAGGAAGGAAAGAGAAGGGGAAAGGAAAGGAGAAGGGAAGGAAAAAGAAAGGAAGGGGAAGGGGATGGGAAGGAAGGGGAAGAGAAGAAGGGGGAAAAGGAAAGGGGGAAGGGAAGGGGGAAGAGAAAGAGGAAGGGAAAGAAAAAGAGGAAAAAGGAAAGAGGAAGGGAAGGGAAGGGGAAAAGGAAACTAATGCAGGAGAAAAGTGACAAGAAACAAAAATGCACTATAAAAAAAAACTTTAAAAATAAATTTGGAGTTTAGGAGAAGGAAGGTATAAGGGAACTAAATGGAAATGGAAAAAATACACTAAAAGTAAAAATAAATACTAGGACTCAAATATAAAATACATAGGATTTAACTCTAAAATAATCATGAGACTACAATGATTTCAGAGATATTAGCAACTAGATGACTGACAATAATCCTTTGTATTGCTAACTGAAGAATATGAGGAGATGAATTCTGATTGCAAATATTCTTTTATGAAAGATACTCCCCCCACTGTAAATTCTCAGGAAATAATAAACTCTCAGAAAGCTCTTACAAGGAATAAGTGGCTTAATTTATATAAAAGAAAAAGTGAAGATGTATCTTTCTTTTGTGTCAACCTAATATTAATGCAAAAGTTTATTTCAAAATATATAATATAGAATGTATTAAGACATGATACATGAGGTCCTAAAACTCATATTTCCCAAAGATTTTAAAATAAAACTGCCCCGATGTTTATTAATTTGAAGAAACTATTCATATTGTTTTCTAAAACAGCCACCAACACTGGACTAGTACAATGTAGAATATAAATTATTTTCAGTAAAACCAAAATTTCAGAAGTAAAGAACTTTGAGCAAAGAAACCATTCCCAGTCAACTTGGAAGCAAAAGCAAATAAAAAAGGTTAAAAAAAAAAAGGCAAAACCCAGAATTCCAAAGTTATTCAGCTACTACGGGAAAAGAGGTTCACTGCAGGATATCCTACAGGATACACTATACTGACATGTACATAATTTGCAGGTCAATGGCTTGCCCGACACTTCAGCTGGTTGCAGGTGGGTGGAGGTGAGGGCATAGAGGGATTTAGCAAAAAGGAAAAGGGACTCAGGGACATGGAAAACAATGTGGTGATTGCTGGGAGAAGGAGGGTATAAGGGGACTAAATGTAATGGAAAAAATACAATAAAGATTAAATTAAAAAATAAAAATAGAATAAAAAAGAATATGAAAACTATAAAACATTTGTTGAAAGAAATTAAAGAAGATCTAAGTAAACAGAAAAACATCTCATGTTCATGGATGAAAAATGTAATATTTTTAAGATGGTAGTACTCCTCAAACTGATCTATGGATTCAACACAATCCCCTCAATATTCCAGCTAGCTTCTCTGAAGAAGTTGATAAACTGATCCTAAAATCTGTATGAAAATTAAAGGGCCCCCCCCCCCAAAAAAAGCCCTGGCTGGCGTAGCTCAGTGGATTGAGCGCGGGCTGCGAACCAAAGTATCGCAGGTTCGATTCCCAGTCAGGGCACATGCCTGGGTTGCAGGCCATGGCCCCCAGCAACCACACATTGATGTTTCTCTCTCTCTCTTTCTCACTCCCTTCCCTCTCTGAAAATAAGTAAATAAATACATCTTTAAAAAAAAAAAGAAAATTAAAGAGGCCCAGAATAGCCATAACAATCTTGAAAAAGAAAAAAGTTGGAAGACTTACATTTCCCAATTTCAAAACTTACTACAAAGCTAAGTAATTAAGACAGTATTGTACTGGCATAGGGATAGACATAAAGATCAATGGAATATAATTGAAAGTCCAGAAAAAAATGAACATATATCTATGGTCAAATGCTTTATGACAAGGGTCTTAAGTCTATTCAATGGAAAAAGAATAGGCTTTTAATGGAATGGTGTTACAACAACTGGATATCCACATGCAAGAGAATGAAGTTGAACCCCTAATTAATACCAGATATGAAAATTAAATCATAATAAATTAATCACCAGAAGCTAAGAGCTAAAACCATAAAATTATTAGAAGAAAAACATAGGTGTTCTTCATGACCTTAGATCAGGAAATGGCCTTTTACATATAATGCCAAGAGAAGGAAGGTATAAGGAACACAAGCAACAAAAGGAAAAAATAATTAAATTGGACTTCATCAAACTGAATGTTTTTGTATCCCAAAGGACATGATTGGGAAAGTAAAAGAATAACCCCCAAAATGGGAGAAAATATCCACAAATTAAATATCCAATAAGGGACCTGTAGTTAAAGTACTCCTAAAACTCAATAATAAAAAGACAAATAATTTAATTCAAAAATGGGCAAAGGATTCAAATAGACATTTCTTCAAAGAAGATATACAAATGACCCAAAAGCACATGAAAAATGCTCAACCTAATTAGTCATCAGAGAAATATAAAAACCATGAAGATATACCACTTCACAACCAATAGGATAGCTATAATCAAAAAGACCGATAACAATAAGCGTTGGCAAGGACGTGAAGAAATTGGAACCCTTGTACACTGCTGGTGGCAATATAAAATGGTGCAGTTGCTTTGGGAAACCATATGAAAGACACTCAAAAGGCTGAACATTAGGAGTTACCATGTGACCCAGCAATTCTACTTCTAACTATACACCCAAGAGAAATGAATACTGATGACCACACAGAAAATCTACACATAAATGATCACAGCAGCATTATAACAACCCCAAAGTAGAGACACAAATGTCCACCAACTGATGAATAAATACATATATAAGTAAAATGTGGTATATTTATACAGTGAGACACTACTCAATAATAAATGGAACAAAGCGCTGACACGTACTATGACATGGATGAACCTTGAAAACATTAAGCTAAAAGAAGCCAGTCACAGAAAACCACATACTGTATTGATTCCATTTATTTAAAATGTTCATGACAGGCAAATCTATAAAGACAGAAAGTGGATCAGTGGTTGTAAAGGGCTGGAGTAGGGGGTGGAAGGTAGAGGGGTGGGAAGAACAGAGAAGTGATTGGTAATGAGCACAGGGATTTTTTGGGCAGGTGATGAAAATGTTCTAAAATTATTTATAATAATGGTTGTACTCTGTGAATATACTAAAACCCAATGAATTGTATACTTTCATATGGGGAAAGACATGGTATGTAAGTTATATCCCAAATAAAGCAGCTATTAAAAGATTTAAATTATATAACCAAAGCATTGCAGGTTCAATTCCCAGTCAGGGGACATTCCTGGGTTGCAGGCCACGGCCCCCAGCAACCGCACATACATCTCTCTCTCTCTCTCTCTCTCTCTCTCTCTCTCTCTCTCTCTCTCTCTCTCTCTCTCTCTCTCTCTCTCCCTCCCTCCCCCCTCCCTTTCTCCCTTCCCTCTCTAAAAATAAATAAAATCTTTAAAAAATAAATAAATAAATAAAAGATTTAAATTATATTATATAGGCAATAAAATTTTCCAAATTTTAAAATTTTTAATGTTTCATAAATGCAAGGACACTAAATGAGAATAAAAGACAAATCAATGTGTAACTGGTTTCTAATTAGGCATACTACTATTTTTTCAGGAAGAGAGGGAGTCTAGAAACTTTTCTCTATAAAAGACCAGGTAGACCCTAAGATGGCAGCTGAATAGGTGGAAGCTAAGTCTACTTGCTCTTGCCCTCAACTTGGATTTTCAGCTGATCTACTGATAATTAACCCTGAATAATCAATGAAACCTTAGCTGATATGAAGTTTTGAGGCCAAGGAGTACAGAAAAATGCTTCGTACTATCTGGTAAGGAGATAAGTTGAAGGCAAAATACCTGGTGTGTGGTGCCTGCAGCAGCCAAGTGACCAGAGAGAAATTGCAACTTTAGAGCTACCTCCCATCTCGGAGCAGGGGCTCTAGTCCCACACAGGGACCCCCAACCCTAACTGAGAGTGACTTGGAAGGATATATGGAGTCTGGGAGATCCAGACTATGCACGCACAGCAAGTGCACATCCATAATGGTAGTGCCAACCTGCGAAGTTCCAGAAAGGGACTCAACCTCTTAACACTATCAGGTTGCTGCACCTGGGTTTGTCAGAGGGACCAGGAGGTTATACCAGCCATGACCGTGAGGGACAAATGCTTTCTGGGGAGGAGGTATGCGAAGAGAACCAGACACTAACTCAATACTGCAGTGTAGGCACCACATAAAGACTGTTTAAAAAGGAATTGAAATGTGGCTGGGCAAAGACCCCTCACACAGCCTCTCTTCCAGCAAAGACACCAGACTGAAAGCAGTGTTTGTTCCCACTGAATCCAGCTGGGCAGGGAGATCAGAGATGCACAGCAAGGGGTTTGCTGGGCCCTACCCAGCTTAGCTAGGAGGCTGGGGGCTGCGCATAACACAGAATTCTGGACTGTGCTTCCTGCAAAGGCAGTGGGCTGGGAGTTAGGCAAGAACTGAGTGAACTACAGATTCTTTGAAGCCAGGCAGACCCCACTACCTGCAGAGTAAAAACATCTGGGAAGGGGAAGGCATGCCCATTCCCCTCCTGTGGAACAGTCCCACCAGGCTCAAGAGCCCCCTGCAGGATGCACATCCACAGGGGAAAGAAAGGGAGACACCAAGGGGGATACCTTTCTGAACTTTCCTCAGCTGCAACTAGACACACTGGTTCCTCGGGCCCTGTTCCACTGAAACCAGTTGGGCAGAGATTGCATAAATTGGCACGGCAAGGTGTATTCAGGGCCCTGCCCAGCCTCGGCTCTCACACAGAGCTGCCATCAGTGCCAGGCAGAAAAGAGCTGACCCTTTTACACAGGTTGGCCCCTCACATGAAACGAACAGTTAACTCATCAAAGCTGCACATTATTGGAAATAATCTGGGACCACCAAGACATGTAGCAAAGGGGCAGAACACACCTACCCTTTTCCCTGAAGTCTGAAGAGCACTTCCCAGGGGAGACCACAAGGCTCCATTCTCCCAATCACACCAGAAACCCTCTCAGAAACAGACATCAGTGGTAAAGCTAAAACTAACAGCAGGACTGCAGATGGAGGCAGGTGGAAGTGGTACTATGTTGCTCTCAGATGTTAGATGACTCACCCTGGGTCTTATGCTGATGAAAATCTAGCAAGGCAGAGCAGCAAGGACCATCTCAGATGCAGGCAAACCTGAAGCAGACAGCCACAGACTGTGGACTGCTTCTAGCCTCAATCAGGCTTACTAGACGTAGACAGGGATAGCGTCTGAGATTGACAGAGTTGGATCCAGAAAGAGAGGCTCCGGGCAAGCACTGGACTCTGCTGAGATGAATTCCACCTCATTCTTTTTCATTATTTGTATTGTTTTTCTTTCACATAGCTTTTTAACATTTTTATTCAATTTTGTTACTATTAGTTCACTATCTTTTAATTTCAAATCTCATATTTTACTCTTCCCTTTTCTTACACCATTTTGCCTTCTTTTCCTTTCTTATTTTTGTTGTAAAATTTAAAAAACTCCCTCCGTCTTCTCAAACTCATTTTTCTTTCCTTTGGTCATCTCATATTCTTTTTTTCTCCCTTATAATATTTTTATTATCCTTCTACCTTTGTGACCTTTGTTCATTTGTTGTTGATATTGTAGTGGCTGTTTTTCAATTTTGTTCCTACTTTTACACAATTCTTCCCTTTTTTTAATTATTTCAAACTTTATATTTTACTCTTCCCTTTTCTTGCTCCACTTTGCCTTCTTTCTTTGTTTCACTTTTTCCCTTTCTTTGCCTGTTTCTATTCCCTTCTCTTATTATTTCTCTTCCATCTACCTCTCAAAATCATTTTCCTTTCCTTTAGTCATCTCATATACTTTTTACCATTTTTATAGTTCTCTTACCCACACTCCACTTTTATTAATCTCTACTCATTTGTAATTTATATTGCTGTTGTCGCAGGGCAGTATTTTTGCTTGTGGGGGTTTTGTTTTCTGTGTTGTTTTGTTTTATTCTGTCATCACCTGTACAACAGCATAGGAAATCAAGGAGACTGCACCACTGAGTCCCACAGGACTCCTACCACAGAAGGCCAACCCACAAAGACAGGGAGTCAAAGCTGATCAATCTAATATATAAAAACAAACAATAAGAGTCACCTAAAATGGGGGACAAAGAAACAACCCCCAATGAAAAGTAAAAAAGGAATCCCCAGAAAATGAGCTAAATGAAATTAAGGCAAACAATCTATCAGATATAGAGTTCAAAGTAATGGTTATAAGAATGTTCAAGGAACTCAGTGGAAACTACTAGGCCCTTAGTGGGAACTATATAAGCATTTAAAAACACAGAAGCTATAAATAAGAACTAGAGAGAAATGAAGAATACAATATCTGAAATTAAAAAAAAAACACTAGAAAGAGTAAAAAGCAGGCTAGACAAAGCAGGGGATCAAATAAGTGAGTTGGGAGACAAGATAGAAAAAAATACTCAGAGCAACAAAAAGAAAAACAACTCAAAAAGAATGAAGATAGTTTAAGGGAGCTTTGGTACAATATGAAACATAACAATATTCACATCATAGGATACAAGAAGAAAATAAGAAAAGGATAGGAAATCTGTTTGAAAAAAATTACAGAAAACTTCCCTAACATGAAGGAAATAGTCACGCAAGTTCAGGAAACACAGAGGGCTTTAATCAAAATGACACTAAAGAGGCTCACTCCAAGACACATAACAATTAAAATGGCAAAAATTAAAGACAAACAGAGAATCTTAAAGGCAGCAAGAGAGAAACAGTAACATACAAGGCAGCTCCAACAGGCTATCAGCTGATTTCTCTACAGACACACTACAAAACCAAAGGGACTGGAACAAAATATTCCAAATAATGAAAAGCAAGGACCTGCTACCAAGACTATTCTATCCAGCAAAGTTCTCATTCAAAATGGAAAGACAAACAAATACCCTGCCAGACCTGTCCCCCTCCCCCCCAAAAAGGCTAAAAGAGTAGAACTCCACCAAATTTAGCATCTCCATCACAAGAGATGCTAAAGGGACTGCTTTAAGAAGAAATGGAAAGAGAGAGGGAGAGAGGGAGAAACAGATAAAGGTGGGGGGGATGGTAATGAATGAAACACCTAGCAATAATTATCAAGCAATAATAACCTTAAATGTAAATTCATTAAATGTCCCAAGCAACAGACATAGGGTAGAATGAATAAAAAAACACAACCTGCACATATGCTGTCTACAAGACCCACCTCAGAACAAAAGATTCACACAGGCTCAAAGTGAAGGGATGGAAAATATATTCCAAGCAAATGGACAGGAAAAAAAAGTTAGGGTAGCAATTCTTATATCAGACAAAATAGACTTCACAACAAAGGCCATAAAAATAGACACAGAGAGTTACTACATAATACTTAGGCAGTAGTCCAACAAGAGAATATACCTTTTAAACATATATGCACCCAATATATAAGGAAAATCCTGGAGGGCTTTAAGAAAGAGATTGACAGCAAGACAGTCACCATAGGGGATTTTAACACCCCACTACCAACAATGGATAGATCTTACAAACAAAATATCAACAAGGATATTGCAACTTTAAAA
The DNA here is from genome assembly GCA_004024845.1 of Tonatia bakeri. Classification (NCBI taxonomy): domain Eukaryota; kingdom Metazoa; phylum Chordata; class Mammalia; order Chiroptera; family Phyllostomidae; genus Tonatia; species Tonatia bakeri. Next base: position 155,690 of record PVIA01003403.1, read on the forward strand.
GACACTCTATATCAAATGGACCTAATTGATATTTATAGAACATTTCACACCAAAAAAGCCAAATATACATTCTTTTCAAACACACATGGATCACTTTCAAAGATAGGCCATGCGGTAGAACACAAAACAAGCTTTAACAAATTCAAGAAAACTGAAATCACACCAAGCATTTTCTGATCACAATGGCTTGAAACTAGAAACCAACATCAAGAAAATAAAATTCAAAAACATTCAAATACATGGAGACTGAATAATATTTTATTAAATAATGAGTGGGGTGACAACAAGAGCAAGGAAGAAATCAAAAAGTACCTGGAAACAAGTGAAAATGAACACACAACAATCCAAAACCTATCAGACACAGCAAAAGCAGTCCTGAAAGGGAACTTCATAGCAATACAGGCCTACCTAAAGAAGATTTAAAAACCTCAAATAAACAACCTAACCATACATGTAAAAGAACTAGAGGAACAACAACAAACAAAGCCTACCGCAAGTATAAGGAAGGAAATAATCAAGATCAAAGCAGAATTAAATGACATAGAAACTTGAAAAAAAAAAAAACAATTCAAAGGACCAATAAATCCAGGAGCTGGTTCTTTGAAAAGATAAACAAAACTGACAAACCTGTATCAAGACTCATGAAGGATAAGAGAGAGGACCCAAATAAATAAAATCAGAAATGAAAGAGGAAAAGCTACAACCGGTACCACAGAAATACAAAGGATTGTAAGAAATTACTATGAACAACTACATGCCAAGAAATTTGACAACGTGGGTGAAGTGGACAAATTTCTAGAAATATAAAATTTTACATGACTGAATCAAAAAGAAGCAGAAAAGATTAATAGACTGATAACAGTTAACGAAATTGAAGGACTAATCAAAAAACTCCCAGCAGACAATAAAACCCTGGACCAGATGGCTTTACAGGCAAATTTTACCCAACATTCAAAGAAGAGCTACCACCTATCCTTCTCAAACTATTCCAAAAAATTCCAGAAGGGGGTAGACTCCTAAACTTTTTTTTATGAGGCCAAGATTATCCGAATTCCAAAACCAGGTAAAGACACAAGAAAATTATAGACCAATATCTCTAACAAACATAGATGCTACAGTCATCAACAAAGTATTAGCAAACTAGATCCAGCAATACATTAAAAAGATCATACACCATGATCAAGTGAGATATGTTCCAGGGATACAAGAATCGTACAATATTTGCAAATCAATAAATATAATACATCACATAAACAAAATGAAGGACAAAATCATGTGATTACATCAATAGATGCTGAAAAAGCACTTGATACAATCCAGCACCCATTTATGATAAAAACACTCAGCAAAGTATGAATAGACGGAGCATACCTCAACATAATAAAAGTCAAATATCAGAAGTTTCCAATCAACATTATACTCAACAAGCAAAGACTAAAACCCTTCCCCTTTAAGGTCAGGAATAAGACAAGGGTGTCTGCTTTCACCACTTCTATTCAACATAATACTACAAGTTCTAGCCAAAGCAATTAGACAAGAAAAAGAAATAAAAGGCATCCAAACTGGAAAGAAGGAGGTAAAACTGTCATTATTGGCAGAGGACATGAAAGTGTACATAGAAAATCCTATAGTCTATAACAAAAAACCACCCAATCTAGTAAATGAATTTGGCAAAGTAGCAGGATGCAAAGTCAATATTCAGAAACTGATGGCATTTTGGGGCACTAACAATGAACTATCAAAAAGAAAATTCCATTTACCATAGCAACAACAACAACAAAAATAACCTATGAATAAATTTAACTAAGGAGGTAAAAGACCCATATTCAGAAAACTATAGAACAATAAAAAAAGAAATTGAGAAAGATACAAATAAATGAAATTATATACCAAGTTCATAGATTGGAAGAATTACCATCATTAAACTGTCCATATTACCCAAAACAATCTACAGATTCAATGCAATTCCTATTAAATTACCAATGTCATATTTCACAGATCTAAAACAAATACTCCAAAAATTTATATGGAACCAAAAAAGACCCCAAATAGCCTGAGCACTCTTTAGAAAGAAGAACAAAGTAGGAGGGATCCCAATACCTGATACCAAACTATATTACAAGGCCACAATAATCAAAACAGTCTGGCAATGGCATAAGAACAGATACATAGATCAATAGAACAGAATAGAGAGCCCAGAAATAAACCCAAGTCTCTATGGTCAATTAATATATTACAAAGGAAGCATGAGCATACAATGCAATAAAAATAGTCTCTTCAATAAATGGTATTGGGAGAACTGGAGTGGTACATGCCAAAAAATGGAACTAAACCATCAACTCACACCATACACCAGAATAAACTCAAAATGGATAAAAGCCTTAAATATAAGTCATGATACCATAAAAATGCTAGCAGAACACATAAGCAGTAAAATTTCAGATATCTCACATAGCTATACATTTGCTGACACACCACCTAAGGCAATGGAAATAAAGGAAAAAATTAACTAATGAGACTATATCAAATTAAAAATCTTCTGCACTGCTAAAGAAAACATCATCAAAATGAAAAGGGAACAACTATATAGTAGAACATATTTGCCAATGATATACATCAGACAAGGGTTTAATCTCCAAAGTATATAAAGAACTCAGATGACTCAACACCAGGAAGACAAAAAATCCAATAAAAAAAAAAATGGGCAAAGAATTGAACAGACACTTCTCCAAGGAGGACACACAGATGGCCAGAGACATATGAAAACATGCTCAACATCACTAGCCATTAGAGATGCAAATTAAAACCACAATGAGATGCCACTTCACACCTGCCCAAATGGCTATCATTAATAAATAAGCACATAAGTCTGGCAAGGTTGTGGAGAAAAAGGAACCCTAGGTCACCGTTGGTGGGAATGCAGACTGGTGCAGCCACTGTGGAAAACAGCATGGAATTTCCTCAAAAAAATTAAAAATGGAACTGCCTTTTGAGCTAGCAACTCCACTGCTGGGAATATACACTAAGAATCCCGAAACACCAATTCAAAATCATTTATGCACCCCTATGTTCATGGCACTGCTCTTTGCAATAGTCAAGAGTAGGAAACAGCCTAAGTGCCTGAATTAAAAAACAGTGGTACATTTACACAATGGAATACCATGAAGCAGAAAGAATGAAGGAATTCCTGCCTTTTGCAACAGCATGGGTGGACCTGGAGACTATCGTGCTAAGTGAAATAAGTCAGTCAATAAAAGACAAACACCATATGATCTCACTTGTAAGAGGAAGTTAATGAACAAAATAAATTAATAAGCAAAATAGAACCAGAGGCACAGAATCCTCAAATAGACTGACAACAGTAAGAGGGTGGAAGGGGACTGTCTGAACAAATGCGAAGGCCCAGAGACATATGAAAGGAACATATATCAAGGACCCATGGACACGGACAACAGGATGGGGATTGACTATGGAAGTGCGGGCAGGCTGGGCAGAGAAGGGCAAAGGGGGAAATACTTGGAACTGTAAAACCTAAGAAAACAAAAAAGTCAGGTAATAAACATTTCAAGCTTTCGGGGGAAAATGCCTCAAGGATATTACAGTATCTAGGTAATTGTAAAACAAGAGAGAAAACAAATTTAAAAAAACTGCTAATAAAATATAACTGAGTAATTTTTGTTTAGTTGTAATTCAAGTCTATTAATAAGAAGAATGTAATCGGGAGGGTGTTAATAATATTTAATTGGTGTTCAAAGTTACTGTTCCTTATCATCAAAAATGATTACAAATGTTCATCTGTTAACATTGATCTATAATGAGGTTTTTTACATGTTTCAACTTTGAAATGTCTTTTCACACAGAGATACTGCCAAATACTGATTTCTGTCCACAAGCACATGATTTGAATTGAGTATATTCATCACTTAGAAGGCATTTATAGAATTCTCTTACAGTAGCCTCTTGATATTTGCCTTTTAGAATGTCACTACATTGTAGATTAATCACTTGAAACACAGTAGGTGGAGGCTCTTCAATTGCACTGTTTAGAGGATTTTGAAATTAAGTTTCCTTTGCACTTCTATCAAGATTTGAAAAATACTGCTGGAACTGTAGTTTCAGCCTGGAAAATACAGCCTGTTACAAATGTATGTGGGAACAGAGATATCACTTCTTGTCTTAACTTCTCACAAAATGAAACATATAGAGAGTAGTCTGATATTATTGGTGATTCAAACTACATTTAGCTGCTGACAAATAACTACCATAGTGTAAGTTTCACACATAAGTGCTGTTTTTCCTGCCAGTTAACAAACTATCAATTATATCATTAAGAACCGATATAAAGACTGAAACAAAAGGTAATTTTCAAAGCCATTCAATGTTTCATACAAGTAGTTGTCTTGAAAAATCTGAACCTTGACTATGAGCTACACAATTGCAATAATCAAACAGGTAAGTGGTAGAACAAGTCAAAAACCTCAAACTTCTGCAAAAACTTATGAAATTATCTCTTTATGAGAGCAAATGAACTCATTGTTTATTTTACCAGTTGAATAATAAGTGACAGATTCAGGTGTTTTCTACAATTTTTAATTGTAATGATGCAGTAACCATAGGCTTAAAAATCATCATTTTCACAAACTTTGTAAATGTGTCCAACTAACTCTTTTTCTGTTCCACAAATTTTTACCATCAGTTGTAACACATATTGACAGATTCCACTTCACACCACTTTTTTTTTTTTTCATTTCTTTTCCTCACCTGAGGACATTTTTTTTCCCACGGCTTTTTATAGAGAGAGGAGGAGAGGCAGACAGACAGACAGACATCTATGAGAAACATTGGCCAGCTACCTTTTCGTATATGCCCTGATAAGGGACTGAACTCACAACCTGGGTTATGTGCCCCAGCCAGAAATCAAACCTGTGACCCATCAGCTATGGGGCAATGCTCCAACCAGCAGAGCCACACAGGCCAGAGTTATTTTTTTTTTTTTAGTTAAATTTATTGAGGTGACACTGGTTCATATGGTCATAAAGGTTTCAAGTGTACATTTCTGTGACACATGATCTGTGCATTACATTGTGAACCCATCACAAAAGTCAAGTCATCTTCCATCACCATATAGTTGGTCCCCTTTACCCTTTACTACCCTTCCCACCCCCTTCCCTCTGGTAACCACCATGCTATTACCTGACTGTGTCTATGAGTTTCAGTTTTATATCCCACATGAGTGAAATCATATGGTTCTTAGCTTTTCCTAACTTATTTCACTTAGCATAATATTCTCAAAATTCATCCACATTGTCACAAATGGCAGTATTTCATTTTTTTCTTATGACTGAGTAGCATTCCATTGTATTTGTGTACCACATCTTCTTCCACTTCTCTATCAAAGGATACTCTGGTTTTCTTCGCGTCTTAGCCATTGCGAATAAGGCTGCAGGGAACATACAGGTGCCTACGTCTTTGAGAATAAATGTTACTGATACCAGAAGAGGACCTGCTGGGTCATATGGTAACTTTATTATTAATGTTTTGAATTAATAATAAAACTTAATGTAAGTTTTATGAATAAAGTATGATAACTTTATTCATAATTCTTATGAATTCATATGAATCCTTATAATTCATAAGAATTATGAATAAGCACCATACCGTTTTTCATAGTGGCTGTACCAGTCTTTGAATGAACGTTCTTTTTTGTCCACAACCACTCCAATAATTGTTATTACCTGTCTTGTTGATAATAACCATCCTAAAAGGTATGAGGTAGTATTTCATGGTAGTTTTGATTTGTAGTTCCCTAATAGCTAGTGAAGTTGAACATATTTTCATGTATCTGTTGGCCATCTGTATATCTTCTTAAGAAAGGTGTCTTCTCAGGTCCTCTGTCCATTTTTTAATTGGATTGTTTGCTTGCTGTTGAGTTTTAAAAGTTCTTTATATATTTTGGATGTTAACCCCTTGTCAAAGCTGTCATTTGCAAATGATTTCTCCCATTCGGTTGGTTGTCTTTTTATTTTGTTTCTTCTGCTGAGCAGAAGCACTTTAGTTTGTTACATTCCCATCCATTTACATTTGCCTTTATTTCTCTTGCCTTTGGGGTCAAATTCAAGCCCTGACTGGTATGATTCAGCTGGTTGGGCATTGTCCTGCAAAGCTAACAGTCACGGGTTCAATTCCCAGTCAGGGCACATGCCTGGGTTGTGGGCTGGTCACTGGTGAGGGCGCAGGATCTCAATGTTTCTCTCCCTCTCTTTCTCCCTCCCTTCCCCCACTCTAAAAATAAATAAATAAAATCTTTTTTAAAAATTATAAAATGTTCTCTACAACCAGGGTCCATAAGTTTAGTATCTATGTTTTGTTCTATGTACTTTATTGTTTCAGGTCTTTTATTTAGGACTTTGATCAATTTTGAATTGATTTTTGTACAAGGGCACAAGCTATAAACTAGTTTCATTCCTCTGCCTGTGGCTTTCCAATTCTCCTGGCACCACTTATTAAAAGTGCTTTCTTTTCTCCACTCTGTGTTTCTGACTCCTTTGTCAAAAATTATTTGCCCATATACCTGTGGTTTTATTTCTGGGCTCTCACTTCTGTTCCTTTGGTCTATGTGTCTGTTTTTCCGCCAATACCATGCTATTTCGACTATGGTAGCTCTGTAGTATAATTTGAAGTCAGGTAGTGTGATACCTCCGGCTCATTCTTTTTTCTCAGGATAGTTTTGGCTATTTGGGATCTTTTGTGGTTCCATACAAATATGAAGATTTTTTACTCTATTTCTTAAAAAAAAAAAAAAAAGACACTGGGATTTGGATGGGGATTGCATTAAATCTGTGTATTGCTTTAGGTAATGTGGACATTTTAACTATTTTAATTCTCCCAATCCATGAACACGGAATACCTTTCCATTTTATTGTGTCTTTTTCACTCTCTTTTAACAATGCCTTGTAGCTTTCAGTATATAGGCCCTTTACATCCCTTGTTAACTTTATTCCTAGGTATTCTATTCTTTAGGTTGTAATTGCAGAAGGAATATTTGTTTAATTTCTTTTTCTAAAATTTCATTGTTAGTATACAGGAAAGCAATGAATTTTTGTACATTGACTTTGTATCCTGCAACTTTATTGTATTTACTTATTGTTTCTCATAGTTTTTGGTGGAGTCTTTAGGGTTATCTGCATACAGGACCATGTCATCTACAGACTGTACATATTAAAACAGTGTTATCTAAACTTTTTTGAAAATAATATTGCCTGCAGTTTTTCTACAGACTTTTCATGTTCAGTCACTTAAAACTCAACATTACCTTTTTTAATAAATAAAAACTAAGCATCAGTAAACATATGTTGACTCACTAAGAGCCAAAGAAAATCATTCAAAATCATTATCTTCTTTAATTGATTATTGCTGTTGCTACCAATATTCTCAATTTTTAAAGGCTTATAGTCTTAAACAAATTTATTTTCTCTGAACATATTTCTTAGGATGCTACAATATAACACAGTATAATTAACTCACATTGGTAAATGGCTCTCTTTGTCTAGCTAACCCAACGAGCCACTCCAAACCTCACTTTGGTTGCCGCCTCATTTTTACTTTTTTGTTTGTGAAAAGCTTCTGCTGTGATGAGATATTTTATATTTTTGAATTTTTATGAGGGCTGCTCTTCTGTGCTTAGCTTAGTAATGGCAATGTATATTGTATTCTTTTAATTAAGTATAATAAACCAAATGTTTTACCATCTAACTTAATCCAGGGTCCCCTCACCATTAAAACTATGAGATTCAAAGTCCCTTTACTCTCCTTTTCTTGTTTTGACATAATGGGTGTGAACTAGTAATGAAAAATAAAGTGTTACAGCTCAGCAATACATGTGACATTGGAAACACTATTGAATTACAACTGCAGCACTGAGATGTGTAATGTGCCAAGCAACGGTGTGAATGAAACAACTACTCAACACTGCCATAGTGGTGGGAAAGCAGCCATGGGTAATACAAAAATGAATAGGCATGAGTATCTTCTAATTAACTTTGAAACAGTGAAATTAGAATTTAGTATAACTTTATGTCATGAAAAATACTGTTTTTTCCTTAATCGTTAAAAAATAAAAACTATTCTTAGCTTATAGACTATACAAAAACAAGTGGTGGGGAAGATTTGCCCCATAGACTATAGTTTGCCCGCCTATGCTTTAAAGAAGTTAATTATCCACTTGGGCTCACTTCACTCTTCTATAACATGTAAATAAAATAATGACTGTACTTATCTACCATAGAGGTTATGAAAAAGATCATCAAAGATAATATGTCGACATGTTCTGAAACTGTAAAACAAGTGAAATGTTTGTCAACTAATTCTAATTTGCATTCACATAATATTGATTGTACAACATTCGGTGTGTACTATGCCAGGAGTGTAGAGCACATCATGCGCGTACAACATAGTCCATATCTTCTATTTTCTATGTGTTCACAATGTAACTGAGAAAAATACAGTGTAGCCAAAAGAAATACTGAATAGCCTGTGTTAAATACCAGAAGTCAATACAATTCCATAAACAGGAAGAAACACACACTTACTAAGCATTTACCTATTCTAGATGCAGTTAGGCACTTCAAAAGTTCACTGTGCATATACAAAACACAAATATTTCATCCACAAACTTTTAATAAAATATGTATTTCAGTAACCAATTCTTCCTAAAGTTTGTTCTGTAACAACTAACACCTACAGCCTCCCTCTTTTTAGTTTTCCATTGAAAATAGCTACAACTAATCTCTAGAATAAAAATTTAGGTTTTGTTTAATTTTTTGCTTTTACATGTAATATGAAAACAAACATCCTCATCTATATATATAGTTCATAAATCAAAGGGCATTTAAAATTTTTATAAATAATATAAATTGCTCCTTCAAAGAGGTTGTGGCAATTTTTATGGAACCATATTATGGAAATGCCTATTCTCTATAACCTCAATATCATATATTGGACTTATCATAACACATTTATTTTGAATTCCCCTTATGAGAGAGAATGAACATTTTTTCATGTATTTCACTGCCATTAATATTAACTTTTCTATCATCTGTTTGCTCATTATTAGTATACAATTGTTGCTCTTTTCTTCTTGATTTCTAGCTCTTTACATATGAGAAAGAAGGACTTGGACTCTGATGTAATTGGCAATTCTTATTTTTTTTATCAATTTGTGAATTGTCTTATGACTTTATGAAAATTTTTTGCCATGTATAAAAAATTATTTTTGTATGGTCAAGCATCCACTATAAGAATATAAAAAAGGAAGGAAGGAAGGGAGGGAGGGATGGAGGGAAGGAAATTAAACTGAAAGAAACAAAGAGATGAGATGAATATGTGGAAATAACAGAGAAAATAAGCAAGTTCTACAGTGGAACTACGAAACCAAACATGGTTCTTTGAGAAGGCTAATAAAACTGATAAACCTTTGTAAAGAAGAAACAGAAACCATCAGCAGAAATGCAAAAGAGTACATCTCCATAGATTATATACATATTAAAAGATCACAGAAAAATATTATAAGGGTATGCCGATACATTTTAACATTTAGACAAAATGTACAAATACTTATAAATACAAATCTTACCAAAGTTGATAAAACAATAATTGAACAAGTCTACAGAGTCTTTTAACTATTTTTAATGAAATAATCCCACAGAGAAACCTCCAGGTCTAGAGAACATTACCAGTGAATTCTACCAAGCATTTAAGAAAGAAATAACACCAACCATAGGCAAAATCATCCAAAGAGTGAAAAAAAAAAGATATGGGCAGCAAAAAGAGTATCCACATTAAAAGGAAGAACATCTGGTTCATTGAAAGATAACCATTTAGAGGGTGAAAAAGCAAGTCTCAGGGTCAGAGAAGGCATTTGCCAAATGGGTCATAGCCTGAATATATACAGAATTCCTATGAACTGATCAAAAATTATTAAATACCCAATCCAAAACTGCAAAAAAGAAGTTAAACATGTAGTATGTTTTAAAAGCATATTGAAATGTTCAAAGCGAGTAAGACAATGCTGAACTTCCTTGGTGGTCATAGTCAAGAAAATACAATTAAAACTATGATGACGTAACTATTCACCCACTGGTATGGTAAAACAAGAATTTGAAAGACTGTAAAAAAACAGTGAAACAACTGAAACTCTCAGCCCTGCTAATGGGAATATGAAATTTTAGAAGTCTTTTTGACAATACCTAGTAAAGTTCAAGACAAGACAGACAGACAGACAGGCAGACAGGCAGGCAGGCAGGCAGGCGGTAGGTAGGTAGGTAGGTAGGTAATAAATAAATTTGAGAAAAAGAAAGAAATTCCAGTTCATGGTGTTAGTGATATATTCTTCTGTGCCCAAGACCTGACATGCTGAGCATACCTAGTATTTCCATTCCTACATATAACTCCAACAGAACTCTGTGCATATGAACACCAAAGACACATACAAGAATGTTTATTACTATCATTATTTGTAATAAAGCCAAACTAGAAACAACCCAAATATCTATCAAAAGCAAAATATAAAAGTAAACTGAGATGAATTTATATGGTGGAATAGGGCACATTAAAGAAAATGAACAAAGCACTACTACATGCAATTATGTGGATAAGTCACATGAGGATGAGCCAGAGAAGCCAGAGACAAAAAATACACACTTATGATTCCATTTATTTAAAGTTCAAAAAAAAAACAATGAAGCTAATCTCTGGTGTTCAAGTCAAGATAGTGGATACCTTTCGGGAAGAAGGGGGCCCAGGGGTACTTCTGGGCTGTTGGCCAAGTTCTATTTCTAGAACCGTACAGTGGTTAAACCAGTGTGTTTACTTTGAGGTAACTCTTTCAGCCGTACACTTAGGATTCGTGTACTTTTCTATGTGTGTTATACTTCAGTTCGTAAAAAATTAATAAAAGAAGAACGAATGTTGAATTTTGCAAAGGCATTTTTAGCATCTATGAAAATAATCATATAAAATTTCTCCAAAAATCTATTAATATGGCACATTGGTCTAGGTCCAAACAAAAGATTAAAACCACACAGGAAGTTAATAGGAAAAGTTTAACTTATAAGAATTATTAACTATGATAAAAGAGTATCTGTAAGATAGAAGAAAGCTCCATATGGTACTCTAGGGCTGATTGAAGAGTATCCCAGGAAGGAAAAACTTGTGAATAATCAGACCTCATTTGAGAAGGTGTGGTTTAGCCACCAAAGCAGAGTTCATTAGTTGAGCTAGTCTGGAGTTGCTGAGCATACAGTAGAAACCCTCTGGGAAGCAGCTGTGAGGAGCATGCTAAATCATTAATAGATTCCCTAGTTCTAAACTGCACTTTCATTTAGGAATAAACCTTACTTTTTACTAATCACTTGATATGTGGTTGTATTCTGTTTATATTGTTGATGTATCATTTGTGGCCCTTTGAACAAAGAAAAGTATAAAAAATATATTATCTGTATTAATTTTATAATCACCTAAATAAATGTTCTTCTAATTATTTTTCACTTGATACTTTTTGAGTGTTACAAAAATAAAATCATTTCACCTGAAAATATTTCCTTTCTTCGCCATTTCTATTCCTAACTTATTTTTATCAGGGTGTTGTAATCTGACTTGTTTTTAAAAAGCCAACCTGGCCTGCTGCGCTAAGGATATAAGGAGCAAAGGTGAAAGCAAAGAAACTAGTTAAGAGGCTTTTATAATAATGCAGGCAAAGGATGCTGGTGGTGGCACAAAGCAGGGGACATATGAGTATAGCAGGATAGGTAAGAAGTTATTGAATTCAGGGTATGTTTCAAAGGTGTTCAGTAGGATGTTTGAAAGACTAGGTAGGTTCTATAAAGAAAAAGAGAAGAATCAAAAATAACTCGAAGGTTTTTAGCCTGAGCAACTAGATGGTAAAGTTGCCATCAAGCCAAACAGGGTAGGATGCAGATGGAACAAGTTTTGGGGGAAAGATTAGTTCAGTTTTGGAAATGTTGAATTTAGGATATCAAAAAAAGACACATTCATTAAATAAATGCTGAAAGAACAAATCAAAAGAACAATTCAAGTCATCTCCCAAACATAACTGATTCCCCAATATTCCAAAATTGCCATGATAAAGGACACAGAGGGTTATACCATATGACACACTCCACTTCACTGCGAAGAAATGATTCTTTGAAACTTGCAAAACAAAAAAAAAGCTTCACAACATGTACTATCTTCCCATGGCAGAAACTGGCCTAACTCCTCATTGCTACATGCAGGGAGAATCAGAATACAGGCTTTACTAGGGCAAAACCAGAAGTCTCAAATTCTCCTACACCATATTCCATAAGATCTTTGTACATGAATAAAACAAGTGAAGGGCTGGTATCTTAGTATAATAGCAGGCAACACCAAGCTCACAATAGTTACATACACACATACATACATATATAAATTTGAGAAAAACAACATTTCCCAGTTCATGGTGCTAGTGATATATTCTTCTGTGCCAAAGACCTGACAGGTTTACTTCAAAGCAGACATCTTACATCAAAAATCTGAACTCTAAGACCTTAAAATTTCCTATTTTTCAGTATGATATACTTTTCTTTATTCCATGCTACCTCCTTTCAATTCTGCAAGAAGCCATAAGGAACAAAATATTGTGCATATGAGAAAATTAAAGTTTGCAACCATTGGCGACATATAAAAGTAGCCAAAATTAGATTCGGTATCTCCCACATCCTTTGCCAAAGATACGCTCTCAAAGAATTTCTTCCCTTTCCTCCTCTCCCTCCTCCCCCTTCCCCTCCTCTTCCTCTCCCTCCTTTTGAAACGAAGACATAAAGATAATAAAAAACTGCCAGAAATAAAGATATTAGGCTTCTTGGACTGTAGCCTTCCCTTTTAGGCTGACATTAGGTGACTTCATGCCCTTTTTAAAATTCTTGTTCTATTACAGTTGTCCCAAATTTTCCCCGTTGCCCTCCCCTACCCTGCCCATCCCACTCCCACAGTCAATCCCTACCCTGTTGCCCATGTCCATGGGCCCTTTATACGTTTTCCTTGACTAGACCCTTCTTATCCATTGATGCAAGGGCAGGATGCTACTGGTCCCCATCTACAAGTCCCTTCACCCCTAAGGCAAACCATGTCTTCTCTAATGGACACCGTAGTCATTCCCTGGGAAATTTACTACAGTGCATGTGAATACATCGTCTGTGTTGTCTGTGTTCTTTCTCCTACCCTTCCTACCCTCTCCTCCATCGACCCTACTACAGTGACCAACTAGTTCCCTACACTCTTTCCCCTAAGCATTGGATCCTAGATTAGGCAGCACACAATGAAGCCAAATGGTTACAAGCACACACTCTGGAGCTAACCTTCACATCTAGGTGCCTACCAATTACCATCTATATTACTGAGGGTAAGTTACTTTATTTCCCTATGTTACACTTTCCCTTTTGTAAAAGGGAGAAATTAATAGTATCTACACTATAGAAATCTTAATAGATTTGATGAGTTCGAACATATGAAAAACTTAAACAGGGCATCTGAAACAGAAGTTTAGCCTTTCAGGATATCCTGCTCAATAAATAACCAAACTACTGACAGACAGGCACTTTGAAGGAATAACTCAGGAGTTTCAAAGTACAGAGTGATTAATTTGGACAAGCTTTTAACAGAAATCATCATGATAACCTTGTATTCCCATCCTTAAATAGAGTAGTCACATTACTGTATCTTTTGTATTACTTCATTTGGTCATTTATAGATGTCAGTCCAAGTTAGAATGGTAAGATTTTCAGGGGGATGAAAACGGTAATAAAGGGGAATGTTAGGCAAGTAAGAATTCATTTTTACTAATAAAAATAACTCCCAGTGCCATTTTCAAACCTTATTGATTAGGAGTACAAGTGGAAATGGATGAAAATAATACATGAGTCTAAATTTCATTGATGAGGATATTACACTGTGCAAGTTCTTAGAAGTTGAAAGGAAGAGTTATGGGGCAGCAGTTCAGTAAATGTTATTATTTACAATAATAATGATCAGGCTGGCCAAGATGGAGGCATAGGTAGTAATCCTTTGCTTCATCACACAACCAAAAGAAGGATATCAACCAATCCAAAATCAATCAACAACCAAAAGCACCAGAAAAATCAAACTACATGGAACTACAACAACCAAGGAATTAAGGAAAAAATCAGCCAGAACAACCAGACGGGTAAGAACCCGCCACAAGGCCTGCAGGTGGGGTTGGCTCAGAAAACAACACAGTGAGGCAGCAGACCATGCAGTGGGGCTGACAGAAGGTGAAATTGAGATTCAAGAGTTGACTGTGGGCTGCTGTGGCAATTGCTGTGGCAAACTCCCAGTCTCACATTAGAGTTCACTGGAAAGTGGGCTAGAGCCCAGCAGG